>SJYV01016192.1:1510623-1557475 GCA_006410875.1 Neotragus pygmaeus | reverse complement strand
AGGTGGGGTGAGTGCTTGCTGTACTCTGTCAGGATCATTTGCTTGACACCGTGAGTCCTGAGGACAGCAGAGAGAGGTGCTTATGACTGTTAGCAAAGTAGAAGTGTCAGCCAGCATGTCGCTCACTACATGATATCCCTGCCGTAGTCTGAAACGGTGACGGCAACATCACAGAGGTGGCATCGTTTGGTGGCTGCATTCTGCTCAGAGCAGTGACAGCCTTTTCCCCAAAGTTACATATGCTGAGAAACATCTGTGTGTGTTTGTCTGAGATCATGATGATAACTCTCAGTTCAAAGTCTGCACCTTAAGCGGGAGCATAGGGAGGGCCCCCTGAAGGAAATGAACTGGTTTTTCAGACTATTCAGTTTTCCTTAAGCAAGGTGTCTTAAGAAAACAATGATGAAGAACTGATACTATTCTCCCAGCTGAGACAATCAGTAGTTGTACCATTCCAGTAGTTAGACCATTCAGTCTCCCTTCTTTTTCTTTATCGTCCCATCTCCTTTAATAAAGTATTTGGAATTTTGGAAGGCCATTTTTTTTTCCTCTAATGTTTGCACAGAGCTACAAGTTAAGATGGCAGGGGAGGGCTACCTCCAGATATTCAATAAGTTCTTCATATTTCTCTCATACTTGAAAGCAAAGTTCAGAAAGAACAGCCCCCCTGGGAAGAATTCCTAGCAAGAGGATTATCTTAGGTTGCCATATTTGTGGTCCTTTCTTAGCAACATTATTTACAATCCATTCACGCCTGTCCATTCCCCCTCCGGAGCTGGGGAGTTGGAAGTCGTTCTCCCTTGTAATCTGCCCTTTGTGATCTGTTCTCTTTCATCAGCCAGTGTGAATGGGGATGCTGCAGGGCTGCCCTGCCCAGAGACGTGGAAATGCCAAGGGACCTGGAATACTTTAGTGGGCCTTTTATTTCCGTCATAAAGCGCTGACTTCAAGAGCTTGATAATTTGATTATAGACCTTGGCTAAAAGTTGTTTCAAGTGGCCCAAGTGTTATAAATGACTCTCATTTCTGCACTTTCCCCCATGTTTGAATTTTAAAACACCTCTGCATTAGGGGGAGGAAAAATGCATTTGGCAGAAGTTGCAGCTGGAGACTAATTTGTTAGGGCAGCCGGTGTTGAAATCATCCTTTTCAGTTGAGTCTCTCTAGTGGAAATGGTGCCGCGGGCTTTGTGGTGAAGACTTTTCCTTCCTCACTGTTACCCAGTGCTGTCGGTGACCCACCTAAGCATGCTCTGAGGGGGCCTTCTGGCTCCAGTCTTGGCTTTGGGTTCACTACCCTTTGAGGTGCTGCATATCAGAGGTCAGCCTGGATACCCCAGCTTGAGATTTGAACATTCCAGGTACAGTCCCACCGATTTGCTTCCTTTTTAGCATCAGACTATACACTGGTTGCTCTGGAGTATTCCAGTCAAGTCCTTGGGACCCTCCAGAAATTGGATCAAAGAAAAAGCAGATTTACGATTAAAAAATATTATGTAAGGACAGGAGTAGAATTGGATTGTGTTTGTTGGTCAGACATGTGAGACTGCTTTTAGAAAAGAACAAGAACATTTACAGGGAGAAGTTGAAGGTGAGAGCAGTGAGGAGATATTGTTAAATGTGTTATGTCCACATATAGTCCGTGATGTGACTTTAAAAGTGTGCTAATTTTTTTTTTTAATAGTTACTAGGGAAAAAAATAGTTATGTCAAACCCAAAGTCATGGTTTCACAGATACTGCTTAGGATGTTGCTAAATTGGGTATGCCTAGTCAGTTACTGTAGTATATATATAATATATATTATGCAGGCTTAGATATAGTCTGCCTCGGGTACTGATCTTTGATGTTTCATAGGGGTCGTCCTCCTTATGAAACACAGATGATGCCAGTTTGACCCCTTGTAAGTTGTGTTTCGTGGCCCCAAAACTGAAATATGATGGTTACTTTGGGTTAATTAGGACCTATGAATAGCACATAGCAGTTATTTCCAACCTGAATGTCAAATAAGTAAGTTAATTTTTTGAAAGGGCTGCTTAATGAATGACCCAGTGTTTGTAAACTGAGCTTTTGGTGTATTCAGTTATTACTTACTATGTCTGGCCAAAGGATCTGTGTTTTACATTTTATAGCTATATGTAAGCTTGATTATTAAAAACCTTGCTTTCAATGGGAGTAATTATAGAGTATTAGTGGAATGGGACTGTAAGAGACACCCTGAACTCATATATTCCTTGACCTGTGGGTTGGTAGTTCTCATAAGGCCTTTCTAGGACATCCCTAATGGTCCAAACATTAAGACTCCACACCTCCACTGCATAGGGCGTGGGTTCAGTCCCTGGTGGGGAAACTTAAGATCCTGCAAGCTGTATGGCTTGGCCAAGAAAAGAAGGGAAAAAAGGTCTTTCTGTAACAGAGTATTCATTCTATTTAACTTCACCTGACCTAACCCACCCAAAATTGTGAGTTTCACTTAGAGACAAATTTGGGAGTTTGGGGAATCATTGCAAAGATAATCTACATAAAATTGCCACCTTTGGATTCATAAACTTGATCATCACTTTCTTTCTTTTCACCTGCAGTTCTTCCTAAGTGACTCAGTTCTCCTAGGAAAATGGGCCAACTTTTTAATTATAAAGTAATTTTAGCTTGAATGAATGTCTTCTTTGGTTGGTGTATGCATGTATTCATTTTTAATGAATCATAAAAGTTCCAAACTCTCCACTGAGATGAACTTAATATCTTCCTGGACTGACATGTAAACTAAATCTATAAACTTAAGTTTTTAGCACACTGGAGAAGGTGCAGTGGATTTACTTTGTTCTTTTAGTGATTTCTACCTGCTTGAATGAGCAGGCCTTTCCCACTTGGTGTCTATAACTGTCACCACCTGAACTTAACAGAGAGCCTCTGTCTTCCTTGCTATGGAATTCCCAGTCCCTGGTCCACAGTGGGCTTTACAACTCTGTTACTTAATCCCTGCAACCCTACAAGGTAGGCTTGACAGATGAAGAGTCTGCTAAAGCAGGTAGAGTTAGGTCTTTGCCCAGGGTGTCACCCAGCCAGTTAGTGACAGACCAAGGATTTGAACCCACACGTCTCTGACTCCAAAGTTCTTGCTGTTTTCAAGTGATCTACTAAAAAAAAAAAAAGTTGATTTTTTTTTTTTTTTTTTTGGGTTTTACTTTGGATTCTATTCAAACTGGTTAATTAATCAAGAGTTTGTCCAACAAACTCTGTCAGAAAGATGACCGGGAGCAGAGCGTGACTGCAAGCATGCCTAATGGTGCTGGTCAGCAGGGGCCCAGTCTCACCCTGTGAAACAGGCCTTTGCTGTTCCTCCTCATGGATTCTTTGTAGCACATATGCGTCTGGGAACTTTGTAAGTGATTCTTGTTAGCCAAGCCAGAAAGGCAGCCTGACAAGCACTTTCTAGAAAAAAAAAAATCATTGTTAAAACCATCTTAAATGTTTCCCTGAGAGGGTGGTAGGGGTGGGGGTGGTTGATGAATGCAACACTGACTGAGACCACAGCTAACCTTTAGGTTAGCAACTTCCAAAATAGAGATTAAATCCACCACAACCTGGTTTTCCCTTGAACAGATTGTGACTCCCCACCCCAAATTTACCAAAGCTTTGTCTTAAACTTGTATGTTCTGACTGTGCAGCCCAAGTAATAGCCTGCACTTGCTGATTGCTGAGCATTTGGAAAGAGGATATATGACCCTCCATCACCCTTTCCTTCAGCCTGCCTTTGGACTGTGCATCGTGGTCTGCTCATAACGCCACTTAAGGGCAGGTGGACTACCCTGGCTCCAGCCTGGGCACTAGAGTCAGCCTTCCTGGGCTTGCTTGCTGATCCTGCCTCTGGGTTAGCTGGGTGATGTTGGGCAACCAACTTGAGTCCTTTAAAGCCTTGGCTTTCTCATCTGGAAAGAGGGGATCATGGAAGTATCTGCTCTGTAGGAAGATGGTTAGGGCTAAATGACATAGTTCCTGTGAAATTTTGTAGCGTGGTGCCTGTTGTGTGTGGTCTCTGCCTGGTAAATGGTAGCAACTTCTGTTGCTGCTATTGTTGAAGGTGAGACTTCACATTAATCAGTTGTTCAGACCATAAAAGATGAGCAAAAGGTTTAATGAGATACCAGAAAAGGGCCTTGAGTAAAAATAGTTTTGTGGGGTTTTCTGAGATGTTCACCGCTGTGCCTGCTCTTTCATGATGCTCATGAAGAGTGAGACAAATTGATACCATGCTTGGGAGTGATAATAGGCCTTGCTTTATTTTAGCATTTTTGGAATTGAGGCCAAAAGACCAACTGATCTCTCTTTTTTTAAAGTATGTGTTTGATAAACAAGTAAACCATATTTGTTGTAGAAAAACAATATGCAAATGTTTTTCAAAAATAGACCTGTAGGCCAAGGGATGACCACTTAACAAATGACAGATATTTTTGTAGATTTTTTTTTTTAAGCATGAATAATTTGAAGTTACAGTGTTTTTTGACTGCATTTTAGGTTTGTATCCTAACTTTGACAGTTGTACATCATAAGTTATTTTTAGGTTGGTTTTGTTTTTTTCTCAAAGCAATATATATGGCTTTTAAAGATCTAATTATTTGCTTTGAACTCCTTTTTGGTTTGTACCTAGGTGTCAACACTTATATATGCATTTTTTTTTTAACCTCAGCATAAATCCACAATTAATTATAATTAAACCACAGCATTAATCCACAATTAATTATAATTCTTGGTTACTTTCTGTTTTCAAAGACTTAAAGTTGTCCTATCCCCTACCCATCCCAGTATCCTACCCTGGCCTGCAATGATGTCACATGTTCAAGTCACAAGAGAAAGAAAGGCCGATGCACCCATCTCTTGCTGTCTCTCTCTTGCTCCCTCTGTCTCTGTCTGCACATCTCTTTGCCTGTGTGGTCGCCCCTGACCCGCCACTGCTACACAGACACTGCACCCTCACCCACCCCGTCTGTCTGTCTGTCTGTGCTCTGTCTTTTCACTGTGTCTGTCTGTCTGCCTGTCTTTCCTGCTTGCTGGAGTCCTTCACAGGGCCCTCCTAACTTAGGGACAGAGTGTGCTTTTTCTGGGCCAGTGCTAGGCCCTGGAGAGAGGAGTGCTTTGAAAATTCAACTTGGACTCTTCACCAAACCACACTGCAGTTAGGCTTAGCATCTCGCTACCAGTTTGTCCACTTAGTATAAGGTCCCTAACCCTACCCATAAGTTGCCCATTTCCCTTTTGATCTAGAGACAAAACACTTTTTAAAATCTTAAGAAAATTAAGGACCCAGCTTGAAAGGTTGGGGAGAGTCCAACACAACTATAATTTAATTTGTTTTTTTCATCTTTATTTTCTTGTGAAGGGAAAGCCAGATGCTGCCCTTTCCAGTGAATAAGTTAGCAGACCATGATGTGAAGAAACAGCTTAATTCAGCAGTGTGATGAGGGTTTGAGCTGGCACTTTTCAGCCAGAATCACATTTATATACATACACACACACACACACACAGTCTGTTTCAAGTTTTAGTGAATGAAAGAAATTCACATGATAGATTGCCATTCTAAATTTTTAAACAGCTTTTATTGTTGCAGTAGGAAATTTAACTTTTGATAAGTTATTGGTTCATCAGCTGACATTTAGTGTTAGAAAGCTTTGAATCTGGATTTTTCTAATGCGAAATCTCATATCAAGAGTTAAGAGACCAGAAAAAAAAAAAAATTAACTAAAGAAAAAGGGAGAGTGGACTATAGAGAGAATAGAAAGCAGGAACTTCCTTGGGATCCAGTGGTTGGACCTCTGTGTCGCTCTGCCAGAGGCATGGGTTCAATCCTGGCTGGGGAACTAGGACCTCATATGCTGTGCAGTGTGGCCAAAAAAGAAAAAAAGAAAACTGAAAGTGTTACTGAAATTGCAGTCAGTTCTGCTATAACAAAACATGCATTCCTAAAAAATCACTGCACTATGCAAAGCTGTGCAATAAAACCCACAAGAGACTCATTAGAAAAATGGGATAAATGGGCACAGACACTCAAAACTTAATCAGTGAGTGACGCTGAGAGAGGCAGGACCCTAACAAGAATGGTAGCACGGTTGCATGTGGATTAAATGCTTTGAAAAATGCATAAGTACTCCCTTGAAGACAGCCTGGCATGCGCTTCTGCAGGTCGGGGCCAGCAGGGCTTCAGGTTGTGAGCTGCTGTGAAGTGGTGGAGGAAGCGTATCCGAAATGGAGGGAGATGCCGCACCAGCTGTGGGGGGTGTGGCTCCTCGCGTCCGTGGTGGCCTGGGGTGGACGGGGGATGTTTGGTGGGGGTGAGCAGACTGTGCGTTTGTTTCCACTGGCTTAGCTCATCCAGGTGTCGTTTTCTGTGTTCACCTAGTGCTTCTTACAGAGGAGATCTCACAAAAGCAAATGCAAAAATTCTTTATGCTGAAATTGTTCCCTAGTAGATCAGTGGCTTCAGAATTACTTTCTGTCTTCAAGATGATCATTATAGAAGATTAATTAGATTGATAGTTCAATTTACATCATTTGATATAAGGGAAAATACATCACTCTCACTCAGAGACACTTGAGAATTCTGACAACGCGTCAACTTGTAAAAGGAATGTATTTCCTAGAAGTCAGAGTTCTGGTTGGAAGTTTTTCTCCTTCTTTGTATTACAGATATCATGGTATTCCTTTAGCACTCTTCCACTGGAGATACACAAGGTGAATTTTGTGGCTGAATATGGATGAATATTTTAATAATTAATATATATCAGAAGTATAATGTATATTACAGACTTTTAAAACCTATTATTTATACATGCTATTGTTTTGGGAAAATATCTCTTAACTGAAGTGATACCTTATTTCATGCTAGGCCATTTGAAAATAGATTGGGAGGCGCAGTTTTGATTGGGGGGTAGATTCAGGTTGCCCTTGGTGGAGCGGTACCATTTACTGGTGATGAGGGGCTCAGGGAACAGGAATTTTAACCACCCTGAGGTCCTGTACGAGAATTGTTGTGTCTAAAATACCAGTGATATCCCCACGAGAGACTGGTGACTACTGGATTAGGGAGGAACCGTGAAGTTGATCATTTACATAGAAATTTTGAGTGAAAAATCGTATTTTGTGTGGCAGATATGGACTTCCTCAGCTGTGGTTCATGGTCCCGGAGACATTAGCCTGGTCTTAGACAGTCTCTCACCGTTGGCTGCGCAGTGGGATCACACAGAACTTGTAAGCATCTGAATGCCCAGGCCACAGAAAAATCAGAATCAGAATCTCTGAGAGTGGAAGTGAAGCATCAGTATATTTTTTAGCTCATTAGGTTATGCCAATGAGTAGCCAAGGTTGAGAAGTACTGGTCTGCGACCATGTGAGAATCACTCTCTTCACAAGAAGAGCTGCACCAATCAGGCCAGTGTTAACTGAAGGCCTACTCTGTGCCGAGGTTGTCAGGGGCAGCTGACGGAAACAACAAGCTCCGTCATCCAAGGGAGTCGGGAAGTGGAAACAGATTTTCACAGTCCTGGCTGACAAGTGCTGATGCTTGAAAGTACATTCAAAGTATCTGGGGATCACAGAAGAGAAGGAAACTTAATTTTTTATTTTTATTTTTTTTTAAAGAAAGCCTCAGATGCCAAATTAACTTATTTTGGCTTTCCCTTCCTTACACACAACTGTCATATTTGGGGAAGAAAGTAGCAGGCACTTAGAAATGACTACCAGTTAGGCCTTCCTAACTTGGTTGTAGCCTCTGTGTGTTATAGTTGGAGAATTTGAATTCTGTTTAAAGATAACATGATAATCTTGTCCTGGTGTAGAGCAGGCTCTTAGTACCTCATAAAGCATCAGTGACCTGATGTCCTTCTGGGAATAACTCAGCATAGCTTCACTGGTTAAAAATTGGAAACATTTGGAAATAAACCATTTACCTGATGGGGAAACAATGGAAACAGTGACAGACTTTATTTTCTTGGGCTCCAAAATCACTACAGATGGTGACTGCAGCCATGAAATTAAAAGATGCTAGTACCTTGGAAGAAAAGCTATGACTAACCTAGACAGCATATTAAAAAGCAGAAACATAACTTTGCCGATAAAGGTCCATTTAGTCAAGGCTGTGGTTTTTCCAGTAGTCATGAATGGATGTGAGAGTTGGACCATAAAGGAGGCTGAGCACCAAAGTACTGATGCTTTTGAACTGTGGTGCTGGAGAAGACTCTTGAGAGTCTCTTGGACTGCAAGGTGATCAAACAGGTCAATTCTAAAGGAAATCAGTCCTGAATATTCATTAGAGGCCCTGATGCTGAAGCTCTAATACTTTGGGCACCTGATGCGAAGAACAGACTCATTAGAAAAGAACCTGATGCTGGGAAATATTGAAGGCAGGAGGAGGAGGGGACCCCAGAGGATGAGACGGTTGGTAGCATCACTGACTCAATGGACATAAGTTTGAGCTAGCTCTGGGAGTTGCTGATGGACAGGGCAGCCTGGTCTGCTGTAGTTCATGGGGTTGCAAAGAGTTGGACACTACTGAGTGACTGAACTGAACTGTAGTCAAATTGATTCTAATATGCTGAATTTTTAAAATATTCATATAGCTTCCATGTTGTGAGAAATAAATGTTGAGTCACATACATTTTTAAAACTAAGAGTTAAGCAAACATGCCATTTTAAAGTACAAGTTTAACTGAAGGTAATTACTAAGCTACCAGCATAAGGTACTTAAGTAGATAAAGTTACTAAATAATTTACTTGTTTCTGATGGTAACATTCTTTAGCTCTCGATTTATGTAGTATGCATTGCCTTACTCTGAGAAAACCTGATTCTCTAGTGGATAGACTTATTTTCAGTTAAACCTGTGCAGTTCTTGCTTAACCATGAATTACTTCCTAGTTNCGTGCCTCTGAGAGCAGTCTGTTGGGGGGTGAGCACGGGGTGGAACAATCTGGCAGATCCCCTCAGACCTAGATGAGAGTGTGTGTTCTGTGAGGGGACATAAAGAGCTGGAAGGCCTTGAACACTGGGATTAGAAGCCCAGTATTGATGTTCCTGAGCAGGAGGTTGGAGTTGCTGCAAGTGTTTGAGCAGGGGGGAGCATCGATGAAAGCAGTGTTTTTGAAAGATTCCCTCACCTTTGGTATGAGATGGTTTGAATGAAACATCGGCTGCAAGAAGAGAAACTGGTGGCTGTTGGTTTGAGCTTGTTTTCCTGATGGCTTCATGGGTAAAGTCTGGTTGCCTCCCCAGGTGCCAAGGTGTGCTTGGTGCTGGAGTTCAGCAGAGAAGTTGCTAAACTTCTAGAAGTTCATTTCAGCAGCTGGAAGTTGCAGAACCCACCACTGCCATGGCATATTAGCGTGCTATTGCTGCATAACAAATTAGTTCGAACTTAGTGGCGAAAATAATTTTGTTTTTTAATCTTGTGGTTTTCATGGGTCATGCCTAGGTTAGCCGGATTCTCAGCTCAGGATCTGGAATGAATGTGTTGCCTGGGGTTGTGTTCTCACTTGAAGCTCAGGGCCCACTTCCAGGCTCATTCAGGGTGTTGGCACAGTTCAGGTCCTGCAGCTGCAGGGCTGAAATCCCCATTTCCTTGCTGCCCTAGAGGCTGCCCCAGGTCCTGGCCAGGTGGCCCCTCCATAGGCCATTCAGAATACGGCTGTTTGCTTTCTTCCAGGGCAGCAGCACAGTGCCCGCTGCCACTGTGTCTCTTTTACAGACGTTGAGGTTAAGTCAGGCCCACCAAGGATAACCTATCTTTTGGTTAACTCATGGGACCTTAATTACATCCACAAAATCCTTTTTGCCATGTAAAGTAACATTGATTAGAGTGATGTCTTGTGCCATTTACAGGTCTGCTCATGTTCCCGGGCGGTGGTTCCCGGGGAGGTAGTGGTTCCTGTAGTGTGCCCATGATAGGGTGGCAGTCTCAGGGACCATCTTAGAATTCTGTCTGCTGCACATGGTGGCCCTTCAGACTCCCTGTTTCTCCTCCTGTGATGAGAAGGAGCGATTCTGGGCTAGGTCCTTTCAGAGGTTCTGCCCTGTGTTTCCCTTATTTTATGATTATGGAGTCAAGTTGGGAGCACTAGTACCTATCACATCAAAACGTGGTTGAAGATTGTGGGGACCAGTTGGGTAGAGATGACTGAGGATCGTCGAGAAGTGTATGAGCTGCTGGAAGGGACAGCCGTGTGACGGGCAGGAGGGTAATTGTGGAATGGATGGCTGGTATAGTGGGGCGCTCACAGGCACTCTTTTCTTCCCTTTCTCTTTCTTCCTGTCTTCCATCAGCACACGGTAGGAGTGCANGTGTATGAGCTGCTGGAAGGGACAGCCGTGTGACGGGCAGGAGGGTAATTGTGGAATGGATGGCTGGTATAGTGGGGCGCTCACAGGCACTCTTTTCTTCCCTTTCTCTTTCTTCCTGTCTTCCATCAGCACACGGTAGGAGTGCACCTCCCCAGTTCCAGGTCGTTCGGCGTGGCCATGCGACTGCTTTGGCCGGTGAGATGTGAGCAGGTGTGATGGAGTCATTCTGAGCAGACGTTTTACGAGGACGTGTGTATGTTGTCTNTACACTTGTGTCCCATTCAACGTGAGCGAGTCCCTCAGCCCTGCTCCACACTGCCTCACACTTGCCAACCTCTCTCCACTCTGTCCCCGCCTACCTGACTCTCAGCCACATAGATTTCTCAGTGTTGTGATAACTGTGGTTAGTGAAGGATGCTTACTTCACCCAGGATGCTCTTCTTTAATTATCTATGAGGCATGCTGATGACCCAAAAGCTTTATCAACTCCAGTTCTGCAAGGGGTTTGACCAGTCTTCTTCCTAAACCTTCAGTGGCTTTATGTGGCTCCTGCCTTTTTCTCCTATCTTTTCGAGTTGTGCTTGCCCTTCATGTGTTCTGTTAAGAGGTCTTGACGGTCTAGCAGGGTGCTTAGCCTCTCTGCATTCGCATGTATCCTCACCCAGGCGGGGCATGAGTGCAGCCTAGACCTGGCAGAGGGTACAGCATGGTGGCTGGCGTGGCTGGCACAGACGCCCATGCTTTGCTCTCGTGGTCTGTGGCCAGTGCGTCTCCCTTTCCCCTCCTCTCTTAAGCCGTGGGGCTGAACACGCGTGAGTGCCCCGGCCCAGTGCGTCCAGGCCTCTGCTGGGCTGAGGACGCTGTCTGCTCCCCTGGCTGTCAGGGTCTGCCACTGCCCAGCCCTGTCTGTCTGTCGTCTGCCTGCCGCCCTCACTGCCCCCTCCTCACCGCCTCATCTGTCCAGTGTTCTGTGTCCTTGCACTCGCATACAGGTAGACTTGGGCTCCTCTCCGTGTAGAAACAGTTACTGCACACGCATGTGCTCACAGACCTCCCTCTGGGCCTCAGGATGCAGGCTGAAACAAGGCCTGGCTCCTGCCCTTAATGGTAAAAGTTACCTCTGATGAGTAATAAAGAGAGGCCAGGGTAGTCGCAGTCTTCGCTAGGGGAACTGAGTCGGGGAGGCTCCACCTTAGGACAACTAGGCTGAACTTATTGGGGTTTGTCTGGGCAGAAAAGGGGTGGAAGAAACAGCGGAGACAGTCGATGTGAAGGCTGTGGAGGAGGGCAGAGCAAACAGCTTAGGGTCCCCAGGGAAGCCTGGAGGTGGGCAGGAGACGGAGGAAGCAGCACCTGGTGCCAGAGGCATGGCGAGCAGGGAGCACAGGTGTTAGGGGAAGCCGGGCCCCGGGCCGCCTTACAATGGGTCTTTTAACTGTGGGCTTCAGACAGTTCCCACAGAGTTCTGATGGACGGCATCAGAACTGTTGTAATCAGACAGTTGTAATCACAGTTGTAGTCAGACAGTTCTTCAGAGCCCAATGGAAATGGTATTTACTCTTCAAACCAAGCTTGGGAAATATCCATCATCTCTGCCTACTGTCTTCACTCAGTCTTGCCATACTGGGCACCAGGGGGCGCTCAGATGAGGAGTGGCTTCTCCATCACCTGTCTGGAGAGATGGGCAGGTGGACCAGTGACATCATACATTCTGTTCATTCAGCATGTATTGGAGGGCTGTTACTTGTATCTGCTTTTTGTTTGAGGCATTGATGGTGTGCCAGGTGCTGTCCTAGGTGTTTGTACAGCGCTGAACAAGACAGAAGTTCTTGGCTTTATTTGGGTTACTTTCCGATATGTTACATATTAAAGAAAAACAAGTAAAAAAAATTTATTTTAAAGCCCTACTCATGTTTCTGACTATCTGTGCCAGGTTACATTTGAGCAGACATAGTTGCAATGTGACTGATAAGGACTAGGTTATGTTACTGAATTGCAAAAGGGAATGAGAAGTCTAACTGTCCTTAAATCCTTCACACTGTAGCAGACATGTAAGCCTGTAGGGCAGTGCACTTGTATAACGTGTGGACAGTGAGCACACAAAAACGATCATTTGTAGTACTGGGGTGACATGGATGAGGGAAGGACTTGACTCACTCATATTTGGGAGGTATTATTTGGGCCTCTGTGGTTAGTGGCGCCTTGCATTTTTTTTTTTTTAAACCGACAGGGGTCCTGACATTAAGGAGTGGTCAGGTTTACTTGACCTTTCTTCTTCTCAAGAGTAATTCAAAATTTCTAAAGATGTGACCATTTTTGATTCTGAGATTACACATTGTCTCCAGTTCCAAAAATGCTGTCTACCCCATTTTCTTGATTTCCATACTGAGTGCATGTTCATGGGGTTTCACGCTGCTGTGCATCTTTTCCTGTTCAGTCTACCTTCTCTTGGATTCACACTCTTTAATTCCCAGATCTCTCTCGGCCACATCAGCCCCTGTTTCTAGGGTGTCTTGAGCCGCTTCCTCTGTCCTTATGACATTGTCACTGGAGTAAAGAAGCAGTTGTATTTAATTTTTACTCTCTGGCAGTTGCTGAAAGACTTTCTGATACGTGTTTTATGGGATGTATTATCCCATAAAAGGGAAGTCTTTCTTCCCTTTTAATAATGAAAACTCTAAGTTGCCCAAGAAGAGACTTTCTGGTAGAGTTGGTGGCCATCCTGATCAATGAATTGCTGCAGTGACACAGAACTGAAGGACCTGTCACCTGTTTGTATCGACTGTCTGCCCCTCAGTTACACACTGGGTGGCGTGGTTGGCTGTTTTTCTTTCTTCTGGTGGAAGTGACATCACCAGATTCTTATGCATTTGGAGCCTGGAATATCTGCTTCTAGCTTTAAAAAAATAAAATAAAATTCATACTTTTAAGGTTTTTCCCTTATCAAATGCCAAGCAGCCTTTGATAATGCTAACGGTCTAGATTTTCTTTTTTATTGGCATTGGTGTTCTTTGATATATGACGTTAAAAAATTATTAATGACATCCCTCCATTTCTGTTCGTTTTGTTGGTGTTTCTGGTGTGTAGACACATTCCTTAACCCAGCGGAGGGCTGTCCAGGGTAGAAGAAAACGATTCGACGTGTTGTTAGCCGAGCACAAAAGCAAAACCAGGGAAAAGGAATCGATTCGCCATGCGGACTCTCAGCAACCAGCTCAGCCTCTCAGGGACCCACATCCCACCCCTCCTAGAACGTCACAGGAGCCACACCAAAACTCTCACGGAGTGATTCCCTCCGAATCAAAGCCTTTNCCTTCTCTTGGATTCACACTCTTTAATTCCCAGATCTCTCTCGGCCACATCAGCCCCTGTTTCTAGGGTGTCTTGAGCCGCTTCCTCTGTCCTTATGACATTGTCACTGGAGTAAAGAAGCAGTTGTATTTAATTTTTACTCTCTGGCAGTTGCTGAAAGACTTTCTGATACGTGTTTTATGGGATGTATTATCCCATAAAAGGGAAGTCTTTCTTCCCTTTTAATAATGAAAACTCTAAGTGGCCCAAGAAGAGACTTTCTGGTAGAGTTGGTGGCCATCCTGATCAATGAATTGCTGCAGTGACACAGAACTGAAGGACCTGTCACCTGTTTGTATCGACTGTCTGCCCCTCAGTTACACACTGGGTGGCGTGGTTGGCTGTTTTTCTTTCTTCTGGTGGAAGTGACATCACCAGATTCTTATGCATTTGGAGCCTGGAATATCTGCTTCTAGCTTTAAAAAAATAAAATAAAATTCATACTTTTAAGGTTTTTCCCTTATCAAATGCCAAGCAGCCTTTGATAATGCTAACGGTCTAGATTTTCTTTTTTATTGGCATTGGTGTTCTTTGATATATGACGTTAAAAAATTATTAATGACATCCCTCCATTTCTGTTTGTTTTGTTGGTGTTTCCGGTGTGTAGACACATTCCTTAACCCAGCGGAGGGCTGTCCAGGGTAGAAGAAAACGATTCGACGTGTTGTTAGCCGAGCACAAAAGCAAAACCAGGGAAAAGGAATCGATTCGCCATGCGGACTCTCAGCAACCAGCTCAGCCTCTCAGGGACCCACATCCCACCCCTCCTAGAACGTCACAGGAGCCACACCAAAACTCTCACGGAGTGATTCCCTCCGAATCAAAGCCTTTCATAGCTAGTAAACCTAAACCTCACACCCCGAGTCTTCCAAGGTAAGCCGCATCCCGCAGCTCTCTCCCTCCTTCAGAGAGCAGACATGCAGCCTGTAGANTCTCACGGAGTGATTCCCTCCGAATCAAAGCCTTTCATAGCTAGTAAACCTAAACCTCACACCCCGAGTCTTCCAAGGTAAGCCGCATCCCGCAGCTCTCTCCCTCCTTCAGAGAGCAGACATGCAGCCTGTAGAGTCCTGGGGTGTCATGCTGTGGTGGACAGGCATCAGGCTCGTTGCGAGAAGAGGGCGTGTTTTCTAATTGGGTTTTATTTTAAAAGGAAAAAAAAAAAATTGTTCATCAGTGAGTTTCAGCCAGGGCTCTTCATGTCCAAACCCAAGCAGCAGAGTAAAGCTGGAGCTGCCTGCTCCAAGTGTGTGTCTCCTGACCCCGCGGAGCAGGGCTGAAGCCCGGGTCCTGCCTGTGACACAGTGAGGCGGACACCTCACGTGGCTCTGGCACCAGTTTCCCATTCATGTGTCTTGCTTCTTGCAAAAGACAGCAGAAGGGATTCTTGCTAGGGCTAGGCATTCAGCCTGAGCTTTTATAACATCTGTTTACATGTATCTTCATTCATTCATCGGTAACTCTGGCCGGCGTGCACATTAGGCTTTGGAGCTGTGCAGTGAGCAGCAGGTCAGAACTTAGCCACATCCCTCAGACACAGTGATGGTGGGCTGAGTATATGCCATTTAACCAAGTTCAAGTAAAGGACTTTGTATCCTGAGAGAAGGGAGAAAGGCACAGATATGCAGGGTCTTGTGTCTCGCCCATCAGTAGTGAGGCCTTCTTCCTAGGAAAGTGCCGGCCCTTGGCTGCTGTTGCTTAATTAACCGTTTCCTCTCACATGTCCAATTCTTGAAATGGTTGCACGAGGGGTGGAAGTGCCTCCCTATGGAAACCTGAGTGTGTGCCTGAGCCTGTCCCCACATGAGCCCCTTGGTTCTAAACAGCACAGTGGAGGAGTGTTCCGAGCAGGTGCCTCAGAATGTGCCCAGGGCCAGACCGCTGATCCTTAGCAAGTCCTTCCTTTGGCCACGTTTTCATTAAAGTGTCACCATCTAAAACAAAGTGGGCTTAACTCTAGAAATATCAGACCTTTCTGTGTTGGCAAAGCACACTACTGTCCATGAGTCACACATTCCAGATGACCCACATCAACCCACCTTCTTTATCACCTCCTGTCCCTGTTATTTTAGAGCACGTTACCTGTAATTTCATTGATCACCTTAGTAACCCAGTTCCAAGTGAAATTTGAAGTGGAAACAAAGAAAGAGTTCGCTTAAGTTCCACATACATCTCACCTTTTTTGGGGAGAATAGGAGGACCAGGTGGGAAGGAGAATGGTTGTAAGCAACTTTGATTAGACCTGGCAGAAAGCTCCATTTGACATCATGTGGTTCAGGAGAGAGACCCCTTCACTCCAGGCACCCCGGATCTGCGTCTGTGTCCCTAAGGGCTAGTGGTGGCGCCCAGAGCTCCCCTGGTGGTTTCGGATACATGGCTGTATCTGAGTCAAGGCGGCTGATTCCCAGACATGTGGTGTGATCTGATCAGTGCTGCACTTTCTGCTCACTAAGGCCTCCAGGCTGCCCTGCTCAGCAAGGTGGGAGTGCCCCCATTGACCCTCCTCCAGTCCATGAGTCTCCACACCCTCCCCTGCCTGCCACTGAGCCAGCTTCTCGGTTATCCAGTGAGGAGGGAGAAGGCGATGACAAAGAAGAGTCTGTTGAAAAACTGGACTGTCATTATTCAGGTCATCATCCTCAGCCAGCATCTGTAAGTTCCATACCTGCCCCCGTGCCGACCCTCCCCACGCAGCAGGGACAGGGCAGTGCTGGGGGGCGTGCCGGGGACCGCAGCATGCCCTCATCCGTGCGGGTTGACCCGAGGCGGCATGCTGTCTGGCGGGCGCATCTGCTGCTGCTCCCAGTCTCTTCCATGACGCTCAGGGCTAGGCATTGTCACGTTCATGCTCCACAGCCCGCGGTCCTCAGTCAGTGCTGTCTGTCCCGGCCTATCCTTCCCGGGCTGTGCACCCTCTGAGTCCGCAAGCCCAAGCGTGTGCTTGCTTTCTTTGCAGTTTTGCACATTCGGCAGCCGGCAGATTGGAAGAGGCTATTACGTGTTTGACTCCAGGTGGAACCGGCTTCGCTGCGCCCTCAACCTCATGGTGGAGAAGCATCTGAACGCGCAGCTGTGGAAGTGAGTGCCTGTCCACCACCTCTGGGGTGGGTGGGGCCTCGGGGCTTCATCCTCTTCATTTCTTATGGGGCTGATTTAAGGAAGGTCATCATCTCTCTGATGAACATAAGGGCTTGACCAGCCCTGGAGGAAGGGCCTTCATCATTCTTCCATTCACTCCTGCAGCAGATGAGTCTCATTCTCGGTCCTGGGGTTTTAGGCCAAGGGGCTCCCAGATGGATGGAGCTCAGGTTCTAGGACAGGGAGAAACGTGAAAGCTAGTCAACAGAAAACAGACATCATAGCTTGTTATAAGGGAGAATAACAGAAATGCTCGTAATCTGTATCTCTTGTTGAGATTACTGTAGGCCAGACACCGTAGCAAATACAGTTTTCACAGCTCCAGGCCAAAGAGCTTCACGGAGAACTTGTGTGAAGGGGCCCTTGAGCTGAAATGAGTGATTGAAAGAGAGTAGTCGTGGGACGGGCGAGGAGTGGGTTCTATGCAAGGAGAACGGTGCATATGAAGGTCTTAAGTCAGAAAAGAACGTGGCTTATTTGAGAATGAGCGAGGAGTCTCTTGGAACAAGAGGAGATCCGAGAGGTCGGATGACACCGATTTAGAGCCCTGGGCAGAAGGGTTTCAGGCAAAAAGGAGCTGTTTGCTCTGGCTTTCAGTTGAAAGTAAGGTGATCGTGTTGTATGGCCTTACACATGCTCCTGTTTCCCCAATGTGATTTTAAGTTGAAGAGGAGTTCCATGGCCCGAAAAGTTGATTAAGCCAGTCTTTCTGAAAGGAAAGTGTTGGCTATTGCAGGACTTCTCAGAGCCTTTAATGAGTGCCNGGGTTCCATGCAAGGAGAACGGTGCATATGAAGGTCTTAAGTCAGAAAAGAACGTGGCTTATTTGAGAATGAGCGAGGAGTCTCTTGGAACAAGAGGAGATCCGAGAGGTCGGATGACACCGATTTAGAGCCCTGGGCAGAAGGGTTTCAGGCAAAAAGGAGCTGTTTGCTCTGGCTTTCAGTTGAAAGTAAGGTGATCGTGTTGTATGGCCTTACACATGCTCCTGTTTCCCCAATGTGATTTTAAGTTGAAGAGGAGTTCCATGGCCCGAAAAGTTGATTAAGCCAGTCTTTCTGAAAGGAAAGTTTTGGCTATTGCAGGACTTCTCAGAGCCTTTAATGAGTGCCATCCGTTGTAACTCTCAAAACGTAGGATGACATCATATACAATGTGGACTGTCTGTCAGGCTCTTGTGGCCTGGGAACCTCTTTTAGGGGAGCATCTGGGTGACTAGTGCTGGACTGAACCGACTTTGGGAAGCACTGAGCTTTCTTACGGGGGCTGTCCAGGAGCACATAGTCACCCCACATCCTCCCTTTGGGCATCGTTTACCCCTAGTGCCTCCCTGAGTAGACTGTACTACATAGAGGCATCTATTTGCCTCTCTGCTTGTGTTTCCTATTGTAGTCGGAGGAAGTTGTCAGAGACCTTGGATAGTCCATGATCCAGAGGACCATCTCTGTGGTCATTAGTAGGGCTCGCGTTGTTAATAGTGCAGACCAGCCCCATGGCAGTGTTACTCTGCTTTATTTCATGTTTGTCCCTAGTTCTTACTAGATAAGAGCTCTAATGAAGTAACAGTGCTCTGACCCAGAGACAGACTTGGGCAGTGGTTGTTGGGATATGTTTTTGGTGGTGGTAGTGGTGGGGCGGGGGTGGTAGCCTCGGATCAGACAACTTCAAGATGTGTGAAATCTCAGTTTCTTACCTGGTGGGACCTGGAGAACTTACTAAAGTTGTAGGTGTGTGGGTCTAACGTACTCGTCAGGGTTTAGAAGAGTCCTGGGCATTTCCACCCCTGTTACATTGATGAGTGGCTTACGGCCAGGGTTTGGGTGAGAGACGTGCAGTTGGTTCCTGGCGGCCCCTGTGGAGAGACGTCTTTGCACTGTGATGTCTGAAGTGGCGGGGTCCTCTGGCTGACTGCTGTCCGTCTCTGCTGTGTCACAGTCCCCTGCCTTATCAGTCACTTGCTCCCAGTGCGGAGGAAACTTTCTTTCCATTACCATGACCTTTGATTTTAAAAAATCAGTTCAGCAGAGACAGACAGGCTGCTCAGTGATGAGCTGGCATACGGGCCTGGGGTGGGTAGGAGCTTGGAGAGAGGGGCCAGGCCAGATGCTTGAGGAAGCGAGTGTTCTGGACATGAGAGTGAAGGGGCCTGGCGCAGGCAGGCCCTGGGATTTGCCAGGAGCGGCTGAGCACTTCTCAGCAGAGGAGAACTCCTCTTGAGGTGGCGTCTTTGAGGCCCTCGAGGAGCCTCCTGACGCGGTCGGGCCCCCTGCCCTGCGCAGCCGCGCGCCCTCTGTCCTGCGGGGAGCCCCAGCACGGCCCTGGGCCCTCGGGCTTCGGTTGCTGTGGTAACCTGGGGGCCGGGGAGGGCTGTGATGGCCCCGGCTGTCGTCCGCGGTGTATGGAGGCTCTGGACAGGGCAGACTGCTCTCGCTGACCTGCGTGCTCCATCTGCTGTCTGTGCGCCGTTACTGGGGCCACTGTGGCAGCCTGAGCGGGCTGGGATGGTTATCAGGTTTTGATCTGAGTTTTCTTCCTCTTTAATTTTTAAGACTGGCTAAAAAAGGAAAAGTGGATACAAAGAAGCACAGAGTAAAAAGTTTTGCTTCCCCTGATCGCTATTCTCCTGTTTTCCACCTACTCCTCACAGTTTTATTAGTTGCCTGTATGTCTTTGGGTTTATTCATGCATACATAGATCAGTATGACTGCCTATTCTTTTTTTTTTGTCTCTTCTTTATGCAAAAGGTAGGAAATGATTTGAAAGAGCTTTTTAATGAGAAACTAGTAATGTCATCCAGAGTCTACATCCCTGCCCCTGTGGAAGCCTTTCCTTTTCCCCAGGTGTGGTTCCAGCAGCCTGGCCTTGAGGCTCCGTCCTCCTAAGCCACCTGGTGGCCATGAGACGCCACTGCACCCAGGGAGCAGGGGCCCCCTGCACTGAGTTTCAGTCAGGGCCTCTCAGGGTCTTGCTGATATATAAAGGAGGTCTAGGGTAGGTCCCAGGGACTCAGCATTTCCAAAAAGCCTCTCCTGTAATGTCAGTGCTTATCCTTCATGAGTAACATGGGGATAGAAGCCCAGCTTCTCAATCAACCTCAGCATCTGGAGAGATCTAGAAGTGACCAGTGCCTGGACCCCACCCCCGTGATCCTGGTGTGGCCTGAACGCCACGGGGGATTGTGCCGTGCAGCCACATTTGGAAGCACAGACTCAGAATAGGAGCCACACTCTTGCTGGGGGAGGGTTTTAAGGCTGGTGTGAACGCTTGCAGTTCTTTAATTCCTTCCACGAATAGCTATAGTTCTTCTCAAGAAGCAGCAAGAGAGATCTGGCAGCCATCTAGGCCAGCTCTCTGCCTCGAAGGCTGAGGAGCGCTGCTGGTAGTTGGACCAGCCAGAGCTGCCCCGTGAAGTTTGGGGCAGGGCAGTCTTGGCAGTTGACTTCCAATCAGGCCATTTGCTGTTTTGCTGCCTGAGTGTTAATTATGCTGTGGGGCTTTTTGATATTTTGGTGCTTGTTAGATTTTAAAAGTCATGGCTAAAATAAAAGTGGGGAGGGTCCCTGGCTTGACTGAATAGATACCCGGATAGTATTATCAGGATCCATTGTCAGAACACCGACCAGAAATCCCCTGAGAGGTGGAGCTTCCCAGCCCTTCAGGCCGTATCTGGGACGTGGCAGTTGGGACTGACTAGCTTGTCCTTCCTTTTTCCCCGGTCGATCATGAGTTCTCTTAGTGTTTGAGGGCCTTTGTGTTCTAGGCACTGTGCTGGTGGACAGTAGCAAATCGGCCGTGAACTGCTCCATCTGCAGAGACACTGGACAGTGATCCTCGGCCACGCTTTTTAAAGCTACCAGAGCCTTCCCAAGTCTAGAAATGGGGCAGAGTGGGAAGTAAGCAAGTTGGGAAGGTCCCATTTCCTGAGAAAGTGATGATGGGCCAAATCAGAAGGGTGAGCAGATGTTGGGGTGACAGCATCTTAGGCAGAAGATGCCTGGGGCCTAGCGTCATGACCTGGTTTAGGAGGAAGACCAGTAGCCAGAATCGGGGCGCTCGGGGTGCTGGATGGAAGGGTGTGGTGTGAACCTGTGGCCCCAGCGCATGGACTTAAGGCCAGTGTTCTCAGAGCACAGCAAAGTGAGGAGAATTGGAAGTGACCCTCCCTGCGGCTCGGCATCTTGGCGCAGTCCCTCTGACCAAGGGGTGTATTCAGTGCCAGAGGCGAGGGAGGTCTCCTGAAAGCTTCCACGAAGGCCGTGGCGGACGCTGTTCATGCCCTCTTCTGTTTTGCAGGAAGATCCCGCCCGTTCCCAGTACCACGTCGCCCGTGTCCACACGTGTTCCTCACCGGACAAACTCTGTGCCGACGTCACACTGTGGGGNCCCCCGTGATCCTGGTGTGGCCTGAACGCCACGGGGGATTGTGCCGTGCAGCCACATTTGGAAGCACAGACTCAGAATAGGAGCCACACTCTTGCTGGGGGAGGGTTTTAAGGCTGGTGTGAACGCTTGCAGTTCTTTAATTCCTTCCACGAATAGCTATAGTTCTTCTCAAGAAGCAGCAAGAGAGATCTGGCAGCCATCTAGGCCAGCTCTCTGCCTCGAAGGCTGAGGAGCGCTGCTGGTAGTTGGACCAGCCAGAGCTGCCCCGTGAAGTTTGGGGCAGGGCAGTCTTGGCAGTTGACTTCCAATCAGGCCATTTGCTGTTTTGCTGCCTGAGTGTTAATTATGCTGTGGGGCTTTTTGATATTTTGGTGCTTGTTAGATTTTAAAAGTCATGGCTAAAATAAAAGTGGGGAGGGTCCCTGGCTTGACTGAATAGATACCCGGATAGTATTATCAGGATCCATTGTCAGAACACCGACCAGAAATCCCCTGAGAGGTGGAGCTTCCCAGCCCTTCAGGCCGTATCTGGGACCTGGCAGTTGGGACTGACTAGCTTGTCCTTCCTTTTTCCCCGGTCGATCATGAGTTCTCTTAGTGTTTGAGGGCCTTTGTGTTCTAGGCACTGTGCTGGTGGACAGTAGCAAATCGGCCGTGAACTGCTCCATCTGCAGAGACACTGGACAGTGATCCTCGGCCACGCTTTTTAAAGCTACCAGAGCCTTCCCAAGTCTAGAAATGGGGCAGAGTGGGAAGTAAGCAAGTTGGGAAGGTCCCATTTCCTGAGAAAGTGATGATGGGCCAAATCAGAAGGGTGAGCAGATGTTGGGGTGACAGCGTCTTAGGCAGAAGATGCCTGGGGCCTAGCGTCATGACCTGGTTTAGGAGGAAGACCAGTAGCCAGAATCGGGGCGCTCGGGGTGCTGGATGGAAGGGTGTGGTGTGAACCTGTGGCCCCAGCGCATGGACTTAAGGCCAGTGTTCTCAGAGCACAGCAAAGTGAGGAGAATTGGAAGTGACCCTCCCTGCGGCTCGGCATCTTGGCGCAGTCCCTCTGACCAAGGGGTGTATTCAGTGCCAGAGGCGAGGGAGGTCTCCTGAAAGCTTCCACGAAGGCCGTGGCGGACGCTGTTCATGCCCTCTTCTGTTTTGCAGGAAGATCCCGCCCGTTCCCAGTACCACGTCGCCCGTGTCCACACGTGTTCCTCACCGGACAAACTCTGTGCCGACGTCACACTGTGGGGTCAGCTACCTGGCAGCAGCCACCGTGTCGCCTTCCCCCCTCCCGCTCTCGGCCTCCTGCGTCTCCCCCGGCAGTAAGGCGGTCCCAGCCCACGGAACCACACTGAACGCCCAGCCCGCCGCCTCCGGGGCTGTGGACCCGGTGAGCAGCATGCAGTCCAGACAAGTGTCCTCCTCCTCCTCCTCCCCATCCACGCCCTCCGGCCTGTCCTCCGTGCCCTCTTCTCCCATGGCCCGTAAACCTCAGAAGCTGAAGTCCAGCAAGTCTTTGCGGCCCAAGGATTCTTCTGGTAACAGCACGACCTGTCACAACGCCAGTAGCAGGGCCGCCGGCGGCTCAGGAAAGAGACGCAAAAACAGCTCCCCACTGCTAGCGCCCTCGTCCTCCTCCTCGGCATCCTCATCCTCTTCTTCTCATTCCATGGAGACTTTTAGGAAGAACTGCGTGGCTCACTCTGGACCTCCTCACCCCGCAGCAGTAGCCTCTGCCCCGGGCATCAGCCTCAACTGCGTGGTCAGCCGAGCGAACTCGGTGGGTGGCCGGCACGAGCAGCCGGGGTGCCGGGGCACCCCCGGCGGGAACCCCTGCGAGTCCATCAAGAGGATGAGCGTGATGGTCAACAGCGGCGACTCCACACTCTCCCTCGGCCCCTTCGTGCACCAGGCCGGCAGCGAGCTACCCGTCAACTCCCACGGCGCCTACCCGCACTCACACACTCCTCTGGACAAACTCCTAGGAAAGAAAAGAAAGTGCTCGCCCGGCTCGAGCCGTGTCAGCAGCAGTGGCGGCGGCAGCAAGCCCACCAAGGTGGCCAAACTGCCGGCCGTGAACAACGTCCACACGAAACACGCGGGCCCCAGCCCGGGGGCACCGGGGCTGACGAACAGCTCCCTCCTCCATCAGGTAGGACAGGGCCTGGGGGCCCCGTGGGGAGGCCCGTGGCCTCTCCCTTGACATGGTTGATCAACTCAGAGATCTGTGCGGTCGGTTTGGTGGGTTTGCCTAAAAGCAGGTGTCCGGCTTCACGGTGTCTTTTAAGAAAAGGCCGAGTTGGAGGCCAGATGAAGGTCACACGGGCGCCTCTCTGCCAGACTCTGTGATGACTCGGAAGATGCTCCTGGCTAAGGAGGCCACACCAAGTGCATTTCAGCAGTTGGGGTGGTGGACACCGTCCTGCGTGATGGTGGGGCCCTCCCTGTCCTGGAGCGCAGTCCTCTCATATGTTTTTCTAAAGAAAGCTGGGCGAAAATCAAGCTGGTGTAGAAAGGGATGATTTAAATTTGAAAAAGGCTGTTATATTTTTCCCATCAAAGAGTTTCAGGTTTTCTTGTCAGTTGCCCCCCCTCTGTGTTCTCCTCCCTGTTTTCCAAGGAGGCAGGGAAGCAGGATTTCCCTTTGGCAGAGCAGAAGACTGATCTCTCATTGATGTTAACAGATTGAAAAGAAACCTGCATGCGACCGGTTTCTAGAAAGGGGCTTGTCGGGCATCGGATTCGTTACTGACCGTGGTTTCTCTGGGTGTGTCTCGTCTCCTCCCCACTCCTCCTCCGGCTGCTGTTTGCTCCTGTGGCCAGTTCCTCCGCCTTCCTCTTTCTTCTGTCCAGCTCCTCTCTCATCTTGTCGTTTGGTTCAGCAGAGTACTTTCTGTCTTTGCTTACAAGCAGGAATTTCTGCAGTGTCGACCCTCAGAGCTCTGCTTTAAAATGTGAGGCTCTTTTTGTTTCGTTTTGTTTTCCCTTCCTCATCTTCAAAACTGAACATACATGTCAGACTAGAACTTGTCCAGAAAATACCAAGAAGTTTCTTCACGAGACAGAAGTTTCCCTCAGTATATGTGTGAATGAAAACTCGGCGCCAAAGGTGTGGGGAAAATAATGACGCATGAATTTCAGTAGCAGCTGCTTCAATTCTTCTCTTTGAGCCACAAATACATGTGGGCTATTTGTGTGTCATTTGGGCCTTTGAACAGGATTCCTGGACAAGTGAAAACTTCTTGATGTGTGGTTTAATGATAAGCATAAAAATGCACTGCAAACACTGTAAGGAATCGATCCCTTAGTAATACCGTTGTGAGCATGGTTTCCCGATTCATGTGAAGCCCAGGAGGGAAGTCCCACCGCATGCACCCCTGTCACCGAGCGGGCCGTCTTCACACGGAAGCCGCTGCAGACCCAACCGCCCCCAGTGTCGGGGCCGAGGGGAGAACCGGGGAGTGGGCGCCTCGTCTGCAACAGAGCAGCGACTCCCAGAAACTTGCTCTAATTTCAAAGAGAAACTGCGCATCTGAACCTTCATGAGAAATGTCACCATTTTGCAAAGCTCTGTAGTTTTTTGTTTTTGTTTTTTTTCCATTTTGTCTTGATCTGGTGAAGCCCACACATCTGTCAGCTAAGTTTGGCTCAGCAGCTACCAGTTTGCCACCTCTCATTTCCACCATCTGAAGACTACGTCCCCCTTGGACAAACAGCCTGTGTTTGGGTTCTTTTCCTTAAAAGCACTTTCTCGTCATGTTTGTATTTGAGAAAGGTTTTCTCTGTGCAGTGGAATACTTTCTGTTACTCTACACAAACTCGGTGGGCGGGGGGTGTGGGGCATGGCTACAGACCACAGGATGGACAAACTGCCCAAAAAAGTATTGCATATTTTTACATCCCTGATCATTTAGCTGCAAGAGGAAATCAGTAGCTTTCTTCAGACTGTCAAAGGGACCCATGCCTCCAAAATGCTGTACAGAAGTCTACTCTTAGACCACTAGGGGCCTGAGCTCGCTCTTCTCCATGGAGCAGGTTTTAGAACCAGGATAACTGGGCTGGTTTGAGTCCCTTCAACAACAGAATCAGGGGGACCTGCTCAGGAGTCTGGGAGATACTGCTGAGTGCCCGCCCAGCCCCGGAGTCAACCTGTGGGCTCTGCCACCAAGGACCTAAAAATAGCTCACTGCAGGCCAGCAGAGGCCAGAGTCCCCTCTCCCTGCCTTCGCTCCGCCTTGGGTGTGAGCTTTCACACCTGTGTGCTGGCCCATTTGACCTTGTTCACATCTCAGTTGACAACCTGGAAAAGCCTCAAGGAAGCAGCATCCGTAAATAGAACCAAAAGGCAAACATGTGAGCCTTTTCTCTGAGCTAGAAACCCAGGCTGCATCTCTTCTGGACTGTTTTCTGAGAGCCAGTCTCTTAGAAGGATTGTGCCCAAGGTCGTTGGAGACTGCTGAAAGCTAAAACCAAGTTCTCTAGCTGCCTGCTCCTGGCACGGCCCAGGCAAAGGAGACATGAGCGGCGCGTGGCCTTGGGAGTACCTTGTTTAGAATCAGGGCAGGGCTGGGGACAGCCGCTTACTTACCTTTCGATGTCTCCCCACTCCCCTCTTTTTTGAAAGCCAAAGGCCCGTCCCTGACAGCTGGAAATAGCATGGGGAGGAATAATGTGGACACTTTTGACAACAAGTTACACCTCCACTCAGCACTCTGGATTCCACAACACCTTTGAGTCTGTTTTCCCAGCCTCCTGTGGGCCTCGAGGGTAGAAATCTGCCTGGCCGTTGTTTTAACGAGGATGCCCCTGAAACTTTGTCTGTAGCAGTGAGTACTCGTTAAAGGACACTGGATCCAGCCACCAAGTTGCTTTTATCAGCGTTAGAGTGGTCTGGACGGCTTGCTGCCATCTGTGAGAAGTTCCTGTCTTGTTGTTGAACCTGCGGCATGTCACCAAGCCGCTCTTGGAGGAGGTTGGCTGGCGCAAGTGTCTTGGCAAGAGTGTGACTGTAGTCTTTTCTCCCTCCCTGCCTCCCTCACTCTCCCTGCCTAGGTCTTCCCTCACCCTGGCATCTGTAGGTCCCAGGTCCCTCTCCAGCAGTCAGATACCGTAACTGGAGAGACCTCTGGGGGCAAGCAGAGCTGCACCCTGAGCAGCCCTCTGGAGAAGGGAGTCTGGGGCTAGGTGTTAACGTCAGGGGTCCAGAATGGAGCGCGCACGTTAGTGTGAGGCACCGTGATAAAAGAGCCTGTGTTTCCACCTAGCCTTTTGCCAGTAATTCTAGATCAGAAGCCGTCAGAAGTTTTTCATGTGTGAACTGGTTTAAAAGCTATTGATGGCCAGAGAGCAAGTATACACCAGTGTAGAGGCTTACTTTTCATGGTACAAAAGCAATTCTTTGTTGAATTAAAAAAAAAATGCAGACAATTTTGAGAATGGAAAGCCAAATTTTGGTGGGAGGGGACAGATAAAAATCACTGTGGGGGAAAATTTTCCACGCTTTCCAAAGAGATTGATTTTTTTTTTAAACCTTTGTTTTCATGTTAAACAATATGATTAGGCCAGATGTCCTGCCCAGGCTTCTGTTTTTTAAAAAATTGCCTTGTATCGTGAAATAACTGGGATGCAGCAGAATCTGTCATTCACCAAGTCACTGGAATACATAAATGTTTCCAGGGCGCTCTGTGCGTTACCCTCACCCTCTTGGGATACCGTCCTGGGACTAGGTGTGAATTTCTGCTTGGAGCACACCCCGTGCTGTGTGAATCTACACCCCGCGTCGGGCCACTGCACATGCTTCTGTGGCTGCCGCTGAGGTGGGCGGCAGGCACCCTGGGCGGGGCGCAGGTGGCAGTGCCCATGTGGAGGTGGTGGGGTGCCCCTGGGCACACCTCCCGTCTTGGGATTAATGCCTGTGATCTTCCTGAGGGTTTCAGAGACCGCCCACCCGCCCCCCGCCCACCCAGAATGGTTTTCCTAGTACTTAATCCCCAGAGAAAAAGAGTTTGATAGGTTAAGGCATCTCTGCCTGAGAAGGTGCCATTGAATTTGAGGGGATGAGCTGGAGCTTTTCTATAGTTGATTCCACCAGCAGCTCCTGAAAGGAGAACCAGGCATTTCGCTTAGAGGAACACAGGAAGTTGCCAAACCACAGGATAAATTTCCCAAGGCTCCGATCATGGCCCCAGGTAGAGCCAGGACAGAGCCAGTCAGCGCATCTATTTTCCTTACAATTCTTGGGTTACAGACTTCAGATTCAGGGAATTTTCAGTCAACAACAGGTAGAATGAATAAATACTTGGTTACCAGCCTAATAATGTGAATCGCTACAGAATTATTATGTAAGATAAGAAAGTTTATGGAGCTACTTTAGCTATAAATTGATGTAAAATACTGATTCTTTTTTTAAAGGAAGGGGGGAACAGTATCTTGTTCAGTTATCATGCAATCAATTAGTAAATGTTTTTAAAATGATACTGTAAGAGAGCTTGTAAGAAGAGTGCACAGATGGGCCCGTTTGGTATAGTTAGGAGAGGTCGGTCTGGTTTTTCATCCCAGGAGAGGGAGAGAAGGAGGTAAGAGGAAATCAGAACGTACCTAGCTGATTCCTCAGTGACAAGTGCAATGGGGGATGGGTAGAATTTATTCTCAGAGCCAAGGGGACTGGATGGTTATAAATAAAGTTGCTTTTAGTGATGGAATTGTAGACAGATCATGTTGTTCCAGAAGATGTGAATAGGACCCATGATAGGAAGCTGACTCAGAATAATGTAGATATTTAGATAAGCGAATCTTGATCCTTTGCTTTCTTAGGTTGAGGTTTTAATTTCATTATTGTCTCCCGGTAGTACAGAGCATCGGGATTAGGAAATTAGCCATTTTGGACTCCGCCTGCCACAAACAGACCTATTCTAAACAGTGCTATTAAATTTTAGACTGTTGTTCAAATATTTTTATTTTCTCCTACAACTACTTTTTATTATAAATGAACAAGTAAGACCATTTAAAACACGGGAGTACAAGTATTTTTTTGAACTAAATTAACTTGCAGAAACCAAATTTGCAGTGGTTGGGTTGTTTCTAGACAGACTTTGGTATCAATTTAAAACCAAGATAATTTTTATATTCTTTCCAATAGAATTTCGTGACAACTCCTGCAGTTTTCTTAACTTACAAAAAAAAGAAAAAGTGCTGCAATGATGAACAAAGAATTATACAAAAACCTACTTTTGTATCTTTATTTTGGAATTTCTTGTTCTATTATAAATATGGAAGTATCCCTATTTGAGAAGACATATTTTGTTAAAAATGAATTGTACATATTTAAATATGTATTTTTGCACAGGTCTTTTTTTCTGATATCCTGTTTTGGTACAATTGAGATCATCTAGTATTTATTTATTAATTAATAAAAGTAAATACCTTTTTATAATTTGAAGTGGTTCACTGCCAAGCCAATAGTTCTAGGACCTGCCTCCTTTACCATGTAAGGGACGCCTCTGTTCTGTGAAAGTCTTTTGTCCCTTTCAGTGTCTCGGGAGTGGATTCACGCAGATGAAGTGGGCATTGCTTCTCCCTAGTTGCTTGACTTCCCTATAGACTACATGTAACAAGTGACACACTGCTTTTCTTTTGTTATGTGTGAGTGAGTGTGTGTGTGTGCACGCACGCGCACATGTGTATGTGTGCGCCCCGAGCACATGGGTGTTAGTATGTGATGTGAATAAAACTAATGGGAAAAACACAAAACTGAAAGTGCCTGAACCTAGTTTTAAGCTTAGACAGATTCTTTAAAAAGACTTGAATGTTCAGTTGAACTTTTTTGGAGTTTGCTTTTTCCACCTAAATATTGTTACTTAAATTTTAGGGGAGGAGTTGAAAACCACCAAATGCTGGTAATTTTATAAGGTATTTTAAAATCAAGACCTTTTGGTTCACAGGAATTCAACTGGCGATGAATTGCCCAGTGGCACCAAAGGTTACAAATCTTCTGTCAGCCAGCAACTTACACAGCGTGTCCGTTTTGTTATTCACTCATGAAATGCAGAGTTTAAAATAGAATATTTAAAATATTTTGTATTCCAAAAAATATAATACAGAGTACCTCTGAGAACATTGAAAAAAAATGTATAATTTGAAAAAATGTAACTTATAAAGGCAGCTGTCTTCCTGCAAGAGTTCTGTTGCCAAGGAATTTCTTAATGTCTGTCATTCTGTCCTGTGGGGGGTAGGGGGGGGGTGGAGGTTGGGCTTTGGAAAAATGATTGTTAAAAGTTTCATTATGTTTAGCAGAAAAATAATCATTTTTACATTTTGTGTAAAACCTTTTACATTTTCAGATCATTTAAATGAGCACTACATACTGTCAGTGTGAGTGTAGGGCCTTGAAAGCATTTTGCCGGTTTCTTTCTTTTTTTTTTTTTAACCCCTTTGAGCTTGGTTATAAAAGCAATCTCCTGTTTAAAATGTGTGAATAGTTTGATCATTTGTACACATAATCAAGAGCATCTCAGCTGGACTTTTTGTTGGCTGCTGTATAGAACATGAACAAATGTCAAGGGATAGAAGATTACTTTGGATATTTAAAAGAGAAGAAATATATAGTCTATTTGTTTTGTAACAAGTTCTGTAAATAAAATAATTTATACTATTTATAAGAAAAGTTGTGCTTTGCTTTATGAGAAATTAGTTTGTGGAACAAACATGTTAACGGGCAATAAAACTAGGATTTCTCAATAAATAAGGTTGGCTGCATGAAATATTTTACATGTTTCTGCCTCGTTGTGATCCTGAACCTCTTCCAATCTAGTCTGACTCTTCATTTTTAACATCAGACACCCTTGTAAAGCCCCTTCCTTCAGCTTCCCTTCCATGCGAGCTGCAAACTTTAAGGGCTTAAGATGTTTCCCTTCTTGGGCACAAAACTTCATCTTGGGTAAATTAATAACTGGGTAAACAGTGAACACAATTGTATTCTTGCCCTGTAGGTTTGTCAGCAGAAGGAAATCGATAGGTTGAGAAATGTATTCTATTTGTATTATTTGATGGCATGTGGTCAGTTTTGATTACAGGTAAGTCTCTGTGTGTGTGTGTGTGTTTAATTTTTATTTTATATTGGAGTATAGTTGATTAACAGTGTTGTGTTTGTTTCAGGTGTACAGCAAAGTGATTCAGTTATATGTATACAGGTATCCTTTTTCAGATTCTTTTCCCATTTAGGTTATTACGGAATATTGAGGAGAGAGGTAAGTTTTTATCCCAAGTGGGTCTGGTTTCTTTCTTTATTTCTTTTTTATTTTTTACATACCTCCTTCTCTGGCAATACAAGTGTATTAGTATTAGGCACAGCATAATCTTTCATCTCAAGAAATTTGTCCATTTTTACCATTTGCAAACCATTCTTACAAATTCCAAATTATTTTTGTTGCTTAAAAGACTAAGGAAAGCAATGGATTTGTGGACTGGAATAAAGATGAGTAATTACAGGAAGTGGTCAGGCTGGCTTCAGTCCCCACTGCCCTGCTCCATGGACTTACATTCCATCCTTAGATCAACTGACTATTCAAACTCATTCTTAGTAAATTCCCTATAGATAACTCCTTTCACTTTGGATGTCCCCCTTAAGCGTCCCAGGAGAAGGTTCAATCACTCATCTTCTCATGCTTTTCTCACTTCTGTTCTCTTGCAGGTAACCTGACCGGGACAGCAGAAAATTATCCCAGTTCAGCGAGCAGGGGAGTGGCAGTTTTGGATCTTGACCTGAAGGAATCAACCGGCAGAAAGGCAGGTGAGGTTGTTCTAGGCGGAGGGAGCAAAGTGGGCCAGCATAGGTGTGAAGACACACAGACTGGAGGATGGTTCTGGCTGAAAGGGTAGGGGGCCCACAGGGTTGGAGAAGATGGCCCCAGATTGTTCAGGACCTTACATGTCAGGGGGCCCGCATCCTTAGGAGCATGCGATTTAACCAGATGTCACTGTTAGGGCCCAGAGATTTCACACCAATCCTAGCACATTGTAGCTGGCAAAGGTAAAAGCCATCCTCATCTGTCCTGGTGACTGTGGAAAAATCAAAGAAGCACTTAAGCCTCTTTCCCTTTTTCACTCTCGCCTAATCTCTAGCCTTGACTCTCCACCCCGTCAAGCCCTCCTCATGAGACTCTGCCCTGAATCAGACCTCAGGTTCTGTGCCTTCTGACTCCATTCTCTGCTCTCACGATCCTCTCTCGTAAGAAACGCTTGTTCCTATTGCGAGTGGAATGTATTAAGTGAGTCTAATATGTGTATTTTAATCTCTACCACATAGGACCCTCCCAGGTCAGAATGGGCAGGTGAGGACAGAATGGACAGATGAGAACCTTGGGACGAAAATAATTGATAAAGCTGTTGTAGTGTTCCAGGTAACACCTATTAAGTTTTTAAACTAAGACAGTGACCATGTGGATACAGTGGAAACTTATTCAAGGATCTTTTAAAGGTAAAACTAACAGATTTTGAGGTCTCATAGGGGGAAGAGGGAGGCTACGGTAATTTAGAGATTTCTGGCTTGGCCAGGTTGGTTGAGCCTTAAATGAAATACATGCTTTGGTGATAGAGAAGAGAAACACTGCAATGAATTTGAGTTGCCTGTGTAATACCCAGTGGCTATATATGGACAGTCTGGAGCTTAAGAGGCAGATTTGAGCATAAAATAGAATCATAGGGTTGCCTTTCACTGGAAGTGGATGAGTTCACCTAGGAGAAATAGGGCAGTAGTCTGCCTTGTTATCAGTTAAAATAATGCTCATCGGGTTGGAGGCCTGATGCCCCAGATGTGGTGGTGAGCACTTCGCATCCCTTCTCTCTCTCAAATCCCCTAACAGAGCACGTATTTCAGGGCTGCTACTCCTGCTGATGGCAGCTTCTTAAAAGCCGAGTGTCTCCGTCCCGCAGTGCCAGCCTTTGAATTCAGGGTTGTCAGATCAGCAGTTCTTAATCTTTTTTTTTACTTTCTATAGATTCTCAGGATCACATGAAAGAAATCATAGCTTCTGTCTGACAGAGGCATGAGCACCCCACCTTCTATGTTCCTTTCCCATAAGGTTTCTTAAGATTTTACAAACTTAAAGCCCACACTCCATGGCCAGAGAGAGAAGACAGCCCAAAATGAAACCCCGGAAAAGAGAGTGTTTTGGTGAAGACAAACAGAGGCCATACCAGAGACCTCAGGGAAGGCAGAGAAGGATGCAGTTGAGTTGATTTAATTAGCAGTTTAGACTGTTTTATCGTGTTTATCTTATTTATGAACCCTATGCACCCACTTAGGTGGTTTTTTTTTTTTTCCTTTCTTTCTTCTTCTTCTGCTTCTTTCTCCAGGATAACTGGAGTCAGTATTGAGATGAAAAGTTAGACCCTGGCCTGGGCAGGGAGACTGCTGAAGAATTAAAAATATGAGTGTGGCCAAGTGACAGCCTCATCTGGGTATTCAAGGAAGAACGGGGAGCTGCCGTGTAAGTCCATGCAGGCCCCTAAAGATGTATTTGCGCTTTCGCTCTTAGGGCTTCCCTGGTGGCTCAGAGGTCAGAGCGTCTGCCTGCAATGCGGGAGACCTGGCTTCGATCCCTGGGTTGGGAAGATTCCCCTGGAGAAGGAAATGGCAACCCACTCCAGTATTCCTGCCTGGAGAATCCCATGGATGGAGGAGCCTGGTGGGCTACAGTCCATGGGGTCACAAAGAGTCAGACACGACTGAGCGACTTCACTTCACTTCTTATGTCTTATGATCCTCCTGCTAGGCAACTTGTCTGTGATCAGACCAGTTAAGTGATTCGTTCAGAGTTATGGAGCACAGTCCATGTTCAGTTTTATACGGCCAGTAGTGAAGAAGGGCTCTCTGTGTCCAAGACAGACCCAGAATTAGCATGCTGACACACAACTCGGTCAGGAAACAGAGGCACAGGACAGTAGGGTCCAAGTGGCAGTCAAGGTTTCATTTTCAAAAGCAGAGCTGTTCAGAGCTATTTGTGACTCCTCCGTCCTGAGTGAGACCCTGACGGCGGATAGACGTGGCGTGGAGGAAAACAGCGCTGGAGTGAAGGCTTGGGAAGTGAGCTGTTGCTGTACAGGTTGTCTTTTCCAGAGGCGTTAAGAGTTGAGAGGGAGTAAGAGCCCGCTGCTCAGGTTTGGAGTGAACGGGACATAGTGGCTTAGAGCTCTCAGGGTGGTGAGCACAGTGAGTGCTGGGTACTGAGCAGCTTCACCGAGGAGGCATTTTGAATGAGGGCGGAAACTTAACGGCCCGCAGAGAAGCAAGGCAGCAGGGAACCGTGGCCATCATCTTGGCCCCGAGTTCCTGAGGTGTAGATGAAAGAAGATCCTCTAAGCCAGAGGGTTTCAAGAAAAGTAGAGTCCTCAAAAACCTAGTATAGAGTTTTACCAGTACCCAACTAGCCTACCTCTTGAGAAACCTGTATGCAGGTCAGGAAGCAACAATTAGAACTGGACATGGAACAACAGACAGTTTCCAAATAGGAAAAGTCCGTCAAGGCTGTGTATTGTCACCCTGCTTATTTAACGAGTACATCATGAGAAACACTGGGCTGGAAGAAGCACAAGCTGAAATCAAGATTGCCGGGAGAAATATCNCAACTCCAGAAAAATAAATGACCCAATCAAAAAATGGGCCAAAGAACTAAATAGGCATTTCTCCAAAGAAGACATATGGATGACTAACAAACACATGAAAAGATGCTCAACATCACTCATTATCAGAGAAATGCAAATTAAGACCACAGTGAGGTACCATTTCACACCAGTCAGAATGGCTGTGATTCAAAAGTCTACAAGCATCATTCAGTCTTTTTAATGGCAGCTCTCTTTATCCATAAGTAACTACTGTAAAAACTATAGCCTTGACTATACAGACCTGTGTCGGCAAAGTGATGTCTCTATTTTTTAATATGCTGTCTAGGCTTGTTGGGCTTCCAAGGTGGCACTAATGGTGAAGAACCCGCCAGACAATGCAGGAGATGTAAGAGAGATGGAGTTTGATCCTTAGATTGGGAAGATCCCCTGGAGGAGGGCATGGCAACCGGCTTTAGTGTTCTTGCCTGGAGAGTCCCATGGACAGAGGAGCCTGGTTGGCTACAGTCTGTAGGGTCATAAACAGTCAGACACTGAAGCAACCTAACACATGCATATATGCTAGGTTTGCTATGGAAATTAGTGCCAAGATTCAAAACACAAAGCAAAGATATGAAAACCCACAGACTTCTAAGAAATCTATTATTTAGTTTATTCTGATTCATGCTAGAATAATAGTGGCTAAAATATGTATCATTTCATTCCTTAAATCCTTTGTATAACATCTCATTTAATCCCCACAGTAACTTATGATGCTCGTATATAACAATAGTAAGTACTATGACATGATACTATAATCCTACCTAACTCTAAAGTGCTTGCTTTTAGTTACTAACCATCATATTTTTAAATCATTTTTATTCCTTTAAAATACATTTGCATCAATATTGCTTTGGGTACCTTGATATTTTGGTGACCTTAAGTATGACCCATCTTAGCATGGATAGATTTCCACATAAGTGCTGTCACATCTTTAAGGCCAAGCATGAAATTTTCTTAGAAATCCTGATGGTTCCAAACACGATAACACTCATTGAGTTTCCTCAAGTTGTTTATTTTTATTAGCATCTTGGTCTGTGAAAACTGGTAAGTGTAAATATTTTCCAGAAAATTTGTTTTTGAAATGTCGTGTTGAAGAAACATGAAGAGCTGGCAAAACATGTCATAAAGCAGTTCCACATTTGGTATTTTCATCCAGCAATTATAAGTGTGTGTGCTTTTAATTTTACATTTTGTTTATGAACTAGTCATAGGAACATAAGTCTCAAAAATTCCTAAAATGTTACCCAAAAACATTTTATGTTTTTTAGAGATGAACTGAGTCAACATTTTTGTGAAATGTGATGTGTATACCTCCAGTGATCCTCAACTTGGTTTTTAAGGGAAAAACATTAACTTCTGTGGCTCATGCTCAGTGGCATCAGTCTTTAGTGCATACCTTGCCCTGTCTGATGTAGGAGTGAGCTTTCTCTGCTACCTGTCACTAGGGCCCCAGCTCATCCTGCTGGGACCTCTTTCCCAGCCCCTCCCATCTCTGGGTTCTTACCTTGGCAGCCCCCTCACACCTTTCCCTTCACCCTTCCAGGGTCCTCTCCTGGACCTCAACCCTACCCTTCACTCCCCTTTACCCTTTAGTTGTTATTAAGATAAAAAGTTTTCTTAGGACTTCTCTGGTGGTCCAGTGGTTAAGAATCTGCTTCCCAGTGCAGGAGACTCAGATTCAATCCTGAGTTGGGAAACTAAAATCCTGCTAAGCCTGAGCACCACACCTGCTGGGCTCTAGAGCCTATGATCCACAGCAAGAGAAGCCCCTGTGCCACAACGAAGACCCAGCACAGCCAAAATAAAAATAAAATAAAATAAATTAAAAATATATTTCATGTATGTATGGTAGTTAAAATGATGCCTGTCACATGGTAGGCACAGTGTGGGTGCTTGATAAATCAATAAATACATAAAATAACTGAGCACAGATTTCTTCCTCTTAACAGCATGATATTTTAAAGCTTTTATATCTGACTTCTTTTTCTTTAGATGCCTGTTTCCTTTTAAAATAAAACTTACTAAGTTAAAAAAGGGATCAACTAAAAAATAATAAATAATAATATATGTGGCATTGGATATAGCAAAACCATGATGGTTGTATGCAAAAGACTAAAGTTGGCAGATAGTGGAGTTATTGAGAGTGACGATCTGGGGTTCTTGGATTAGATCCGCCATTAACCAACTGTATACAGTTGAGCAAGGCATTCAGTGTGTTTGAGCTTTGGTTTCCTCATCTGTATGGTACACAGCTGGGCTGAATAAGCCTTTATTCTCTAAATCAGCAGTTTTCAAATAATGCTGATTTTTCCCCCCGAGGACATTGGGCAATATCTGGAGACATTTTGGGTTTTCACAACTGGGAATGGAGGTTGCTACAGGCATCTAAGTGATAGAGGTCAAACATGCTGCTAAATACTCTACAATGCATAGCACAGCCTCCCACAACAAGAATTATCTGTCCCTAAATGCCAATAGTGCCAAGGTTGAGAAACCCTGATGTAAAACAATAGGCTTCTACAACCTGGCAATGGGATTTGTTGCCTGAGAAATATATAAATGGGTTATACACAAGAGAAGATGTGATGTGAGTCCAAGGCTACTTGCTCTTAGGAATTCCCATCTGGAAGTCAGCTCTTAAAGAGCCATACACCACTTATGCAAACAAACAGATAACAAAAACAAACCCTTCTGCTTCTGGCTGACTGGCTTCCAACATCGACTAACTAGTTCCCTCCTCCCCACTCCCTCTTTGAGTGATTTGGCGGTCTCCACTGCTCAAACTCATCAGAAAACAACTGCTAAATTTATGTTCAAGAGTTGGCTATTTATGGTTCTTCCAATGCCCAAATCTAGAAAGATTTGTGATTCAATTTTCTGTGTTCACATTTTCCTGCTTCTTTTCAATGATCTTGGCCCTAAACTCACTACTGATGTGTTTTATGCATACATCATTCATCTGATGCTATTTTTAGACATTTCCTAATTTTATTATTTCAAGAATTTGCCAAACATTTGTTTTGTCTTGTTCTTTCTGCATCACACTCTTATTTAATCTGTTGGCAGGCAAGTTATTTATATCTATTGATAACTGCTCATAGTAACACTGTTTTTTTTTAATTGGATTATCATTGCTTTCTAGTGTTGTGGTAGTCTCTGCTGTACAACAAAGTAAATCAGCTATATGTATACACATATGCACTCCCTCTTGAACCTTCCTCCCATCCCATGCCCATATCACCCATATCATCACAGAGCACCAAGTTGAGCTCCCTGTGCATTATAGCAGGTTCCCACTAGTTATCTACTTTACTCATGGTAGCACTGGTTCCTTAAGTGAATCTCCCCCAGTTTTTCTTTCTATTTCTTTGTTAATTTCAGAGTAAACTGATTGAGGAAGCAGTATATCATTCAGTTTCCAGGACACCTGAAAATTTTGCTGGTGGTTAGGTAAAATGCCTTTAACCTATTTTTCATATTTTGTGTTGTCATGGCTACTACTACATTTCCTGCTCTCGGTAAAAAGCCTGTATGGGCTTCTTGGTGCCTTTCTGTGATAGGAGGATTTGGCATTTTCTGAAGAGTCAAGGTTTAACTGCATGTGTTGCACAGTGTATTTATGGGTATATATGTGGGCATGTTAAGTGTTCTGAAAGATAGATGGAATAATGCACCAGTTAATATTGGTAATTTAATTTATCCCTGACAGTGTCCGGGAGAAATAAGCTCTTACTGGTAATTAAATTTTTATGGGAGAATTAATTTTTTTTAATTCTCAAGTTGTAAAGAAGCCTAATGAATTATATAGTTATCAAGGCCATTGGCCAGTGAATATTTATTAAGTATCCATCAGAAGTTGGTATGGATTTAGACTTAACATCATAAGAGTCATTTAGGATTTAGGAAAACACAAATTGCTATCCTTGAGACGATTTCCATCACTGCCTGTGTAAAAGAGTGTGGTCAAATGTGTACCCCAATGTTCATCATAGCACTGTTTGCAATAACTAGAACATGGAGGCAACCTAGATGTCCATCAGCAGACGAATGAATGAGAAAGTTGTAGTACATATACACAATGGAATATTATTCAGCTNTTTCCATCACTGCCTGTGTAAAAGAGTGTGGTCAAATGTGTACCCCAATGTTCATCATAGCACTGTTTGCAATAACTAGAACATGGAGGCAACCTAGATGTCCATCAGCAGACGAATGAATGAGAAAGTTGTAGTACATATACACAATGGAATATTATTCAGCTATTAAAAAGAATACATTTGAATCAGTTTTAATGAGGTGGATGAAACTGGAGCCTATTATACAGAGTGAAGTAAATCAGAAAGAAAAACACCAATACAGTACACTAACACATGTATATCAAATTTAGAAAGATGAACATTAACACATATATATGGAATTTAGAAAGATGGTAATGATGACCCTATATCCAAGACAGCAAAAGAGACACAGATATAAAGAACAAACTTTTGGACTCTCTGCGAGAAGGTGAGGATGGAATGATTTGATAGAATAGCATTGAAACATGTATATTACCATATGTGAAATAGATCACCAATCCAATTTCAATGCATGAAATAGGGTGCTCAAAACCAGTACACTGGGACAAGCCTGAGGGATGGGGTGGGAAGGGAGGTGGGAGGGGGGCTCAGGATGTACACCCATGGCTGATTCATGTCAATGTATGGCAAAAACCGCTACAAAATTGTAATCAGCCTCCAGTTAAAGAGTATGGCCAAAGTGGGCAATTACCAGTCTCCTATGGCTTTACTATAGCTCACATCAGAGGAAATGTAACATAGTGATCAACCACATAGTTTCTAGGGTAAACCAGTTTCAAGTTGAGGCTCCCCCAGTTACTAGCTAAATAACCCTGAGTAAGTTAGTTAATCTCTCTGACCAGGCATTGTGTAAGTAATTAATTTTGTTCACGAATGCATTCTTAAGGCCTAACACAATGCATAGGGTATAGTAGGAATTTGATATAATTTAATAATGAATGATGTGGGACTTCCCTAACGGTCCAGTGGTTAAGAATTTGCTTCCCAAGGCAGGGGGCTGGTTCCATCCCTGGTCAGGGAACTAGATCCCATGTGCTGCAATCAAGATTCCACTAAAGATTCCACCTGTTGCAACTACCATCTGGTGCAGCCAAATAAATATTTTAAAAAAAATTATGAATGATGTATATAAAGCACTGAGCGCACTGCCTAGCACATAGTCAGTGCTCACTCAAGATATTAAAACAAAACAAACTTTGACCTCAGAATGCCAGATGTATTATATAACTTGCTATTAACCTCTTAATTTGGGCTTCCCTGATAGCTCAGTTGGTAAAGAATCTGCCTGCAATGCAGGAGACTCCAGTTTGATTCCTTGGTTGGGAAGATCATCTAGAGAAGGAATAGGCTACCCATTCTAGTATTCTTGGGCTTCCCTTGCGGCTCAGCTGGTGAAGAATCCGCCTGCCATGAGGGAGACCTGGGTTTGATCCCTGGGTTAGGAAGATCCCCAGGAGAAAGGAAAGACTACCCACTCCAGTATTCTGACCTTCATGGACTAAATTTCATGGACTGTATAGTCCATGGGGTCACAAAGAGTCAGACACGACTGAGCGACTTTCACTTCACTAACCTCTTAATTTTGTTGCAAGAAATCATAGTGATGGATATTACGTAGGGGAAATAAAGGTGTATATATTATGACACGTGCCCTCAAAAACTTTATAATTTAATAAATAAACAGAAAACATGAACAGAAAACATGAATAATTATAACCATATTGACTTATATTAAACAGTACATTAAATACCTGATAAATTATGCCATGTGTTTTTTCTGGAATTCAGAGAAGGGAGATATTAGATATAGTGACCTAAAACTAAAGTCTAGGTGCTTAAACAACTGTATCTCAATTTAAAAAATAATAAAAAGTCTGTGTGCTTTTTATTACCACTCTGAGCTTGCAGTTCTAAATACCATCAATGACAACATATTCTCACTTTCCCCCTTGTTATGCCACTGACAATACTTGACGGAATTGATCAAAGAACACTTTATGACATGACTTTTGTTCTTACAGGGCATTGGGGATTCCATAGGCAAAGATGGAAGGCAAGTAGAGAGAACAACTTCTCCAAAGACACAGAGGGCAGGAAGTTGTGTTTGGGGAACAATCAAGGAAGGAGAATAAAGTTGTAAAAGTAAAGATAGTTTGGCATGGGCTTGCAAAAGAAGGAAAGATGCCATTTATTGAATACCTACTATGGGCAGCCAAGAGCATCAGTTCTTCAGCATTCAGCCTTTATGGTCCCACACTCATATGTATACATAACTACTGGAAAAACCATAGTTTTGACTATATGGACCTTTGTTGGCAAAGTGATGTCTCTGCTTTTCAATATGTTGTCTAGGTTTGTCACAGCTTTTCTTCCAAGGAGCAAGCATCTTTTGAACTGTGGTGTTGGAGAGGACTCTTGAGAGTCACTTGGACTGTAAGGAGATCAAACCAGTTGATCCTAAAGGAAATCAATCCTGAATATTCATTGGAGGGTCTGATGCAGAGGCTGAAGCTCCAGTACTCTCCCCACCTGATGTGAAAAGTTGACTCATTGAAAAGACTCTGATGCTGGGAAAAATTGAAGGCAGGAGGAGAAGGGGACGACAGGGAATGAGATGGTTGTGTTAGGTAGGCGGAATAGGGAAAAGGAGTCCAAAATGGCGGTGGCTAAAAGACAAGAAAGGGAAAAGCCCGCGAAAATGGAACAAAAGAAGGTCCGAGCACCGGAGTGAGGACCTCAGGTAAAACAAACAACACTCTTGGCTGGCCCAATTTACATAGGACAGGCCCAGGGAGAGAGAAGCATATAAATAGAGGAGCCAGAGCCAGCTCTCGCTCTTGCTCTCTCCTCCGCACTGGGGCGCTCGTCTCCTCATGTCTTTGGATCTCCGTGCCCTCACGCCTCGAAGATGGATTTTCCTGCTATCTTCTAAATAAAATAGAGCTGTAACACTGATTTGTCTAAGAGCTATAACACGGTCCATTCGAGACCTGAGAGCTATAACACGGTCTATCCAAGACCTGAGAGCTGTGATGCACCGAGGGGGCTCTAGTGTCCATCACTCCAAATCTTTGTTGTGAGGAGACAAAGAACCGAGGAACATACACTTGTGTGACAGTTGGACGGCATCGTCGACTCAATGGACATGAGTTTGAGCAAGCTCCAGGAGATGGTGAAGGACAGTGAAGCCTGGCATGCTGCAGTCCATGGGGTCACAAAGAGTCAGACATGACTGAACAACAAAACAATAACATGGGCAGTGAAAGGACTGGTTTATGTTAACTTGCTTAAACCTTTTAATAATCTTTCCAGATGGGTTATGACTGCCATTTTATAGATGTGGAAACTGAGGTTCTGAGAGGATTAGGGTCTTGCCCTAAAGCCTGCAACTAGTAAAGGGTAGAGTTGGTATTTGAACAGAGATCAGATTACTTATAAAACCTGTGGTCTTTCCACCCATGATAGCCTTGAGTCAATGGGGAGCCATCAGAGACTTTTTTAAATCGTGATCTGAATAAAGCTGTAGTTCAGAAAGATGCATCTGGCTCTGAAGGATGAGCTCACAGTGGGAGTTGGGAATCAGGGAGGCCAGTTATGATGTTGCTGAAAGAGTCTAGATCAGGGATACCATCAGGGTACCCATCTGTGTCCTGTTAAGAACCAGGCAGCACAGCAGGAAGTGAGCAGAGGGCAAGCAAGAGAAATAAAATGAACAATAAATGTAATACACTTAAATCATCCCTAAACCATCCCCTATCCCCCAGTCTGTGGGCAAATTGCCTTCCACAACACTGGTCCCTAGTGCCAAAAAGGTTGGGTACTGCCTGTCTAGATGAAAGAAATAATGGAAACTGAGTAAAGATATCTGAGAAGTTGAAAAAACATAATTACTAGGATTTGGAGACTGATAAGGAGGATGCAGGGATGCCTCTGAGATTATGATTCTGGGCAACAGAATGATGGTGCTATTGCCAGAAACAAAAAGCCAGAAACAAGAGAGAGAATCACATAATTAGGCCCTTTGATCTGGCCATTGCCAAGGACATCTGGCCTGTATAGGGAACTGAGACAAGCATCTCGTCAGTATAAACATAGCAATTCTGAGAGTGAACTGTTGATGAGATATTGGTCAGCAATCCTTTCACTTGACTTGAAAATGAAAAGAGTTTCTTCATATGAAAGCAACCTTCCTAAAGGAAGCTGCACTGGATGGAAGAGAAGGGCTCGAGTACTTGACAAGAGGACAAAGGTGGTTCTTTTGTTTGGAAGAGCATTAATTGAGGCCAGGAGACAGGAAACAGCTGACTATGGCTCCATGCCAGTGGGAATGGAAGCACCTCTCTTTTAAGGGCCACTGTGGCCACAGGTGAAGTGACCATTTCCCCCACCTTCCCTCATTCCCATGTGCAAGCAAAGAGCACTTTGAACTTCTCTTCCTGACAACTCATCCCACCCATTCAGCTCCAATCTAATAAAGGAAAGGATTAGGGAGAGAAGCAGCCCTCCTGATGGGTTTAGAAAATAATGCGTAGACGAAAGCTGTCTGGGGTTTTATTGTACATTTGCATTTACCAAAATCAAGAATTTGCAAAGGCTTGTGTTCCAGAAGGCATAGGAAATCAACCAGTTGAAAGAAAAGAAGATGGCAAGGACTCAAAAACTGGTCACAGAATTGAATTTAAATGAAGAAAAACCAAGGAATATTTCAAAGGTATAAATCTGCATTTCCCTGGGGTCTCAACTGAATGATCCAGCTTTTCTTTTTTAGTAAGTGGGTCAGAAAACTGCTAATCCTACAATGATTTTGTTCAACTGCATTCAGCTCATGCGTTTGCTTCTTGCAGATCTTAAAAAACAAGTATAATATTGTCTAAGTTGATGTTAACCCAATATCAAATTGTCTTATCTACCACAAATAAAGCATCTGCCTGCAATGCGGGAGACTTGGGTTCGATTTCTGGGATGGGAAGATCCCCTGGAGAAGGAAAATGGCAATGCTCTCCAGTACTCTTGCCTGGAAAATCCCATGGGCGGAGGAGCCTGATAGGCTACATCCATGGGTCGCAACGAGTTAGATGTGTTTATCTTTTTGATTGAAAGTCTGTTCTTTTAATTTGACAAGAGTGACAATACGGTTTATAGCTTTACTTTGAAATACAGTGTTTTGTGTTGAGCAACCCACTCTAGTACTCTTGCCTGGAAAATCCCATGGGCGGAGGAGCCTCGTAGGCTGCAGTCCATGGGGTTGCGAAGAGTCGGACACGACTGAGCGACTTCCCTTTCACTTTTCACTTTCATGCATTGGAGAAGGAAATGGCAACCCACTCCAGTGTTCTTGCCTGGAGAATCCCAGGGACGGGGGAGCCTGGTGGGCTGCCATCTATGGGGTCACACAGAGTTGGACACGACTGAAGCGACTTAGCAGCAGCAATCTAATTCTATGGCATGGATAATACAGTGATACTGTATAACAGGAAGCCCCAAATAGAGTGAAATAGAACTGATATATTGGTTTTGTGGAGACAGAGCTTAGGTTTAAAAACATAAGCCATGAGTCAGTATAGATGAGCCATTATTTTTAGTTATGGTAAAATTCACATCAGTTCATTTCAGTCGCTCAGTCGTGTCCGACTCTTTGCAACCCCATGAATTACAGCACGCCAGGCCTCCCTGTTCATCACCATCTCTCGGAGTTCACTCAGACTCATGTCCATCGAGTCTGTGATGCCATCCAGCCATCTCATCCTCGGTCGTCCCCTTCTCCTCCTGCCCCCAATCCCTCCCAGCATCAGAGTCTTTTCCAGTGAGTCAACTCTTCGAATGAGGTGGCCGAAGTACTGGAGTTTCAGCTTCAGCATCATTCCTTCCAAAGAAATCCCAGGGTTGATCTCCTTCAGAATGGACTGGTTGGATTTCCTTGCAGTCCAAGGGACTCTCAAGAGTCTTCTCCAACACCACAGTTCAAAAGCATCAATTCTTCGGCGCTCAGCCTTCTTCACAGTCCAACTCTCACATCCATACATGACCACAGGAAAAACCATAGCCTTGACTAGANCTCCAACACCACAGTTCAAAAGCATCAATTCTTCGGCGCTCAGCCTTCTTCACAGTCCAACTCTCACATCCATACATGACCACAGGAAAAACCATAGCCTTGATTAGATGGACCTTAGTCGGCAAAGTAATGTCTCTGCTTTTGAATATACTATCTAGGTTGGTCATACCTTTCCTTCCAAGCAGTAAGCGTCTTTTAATTTCATGGTTGCAATCACTATCTGCAGTGAATTTGGAGCCCAAAAATTAAAGTCTGACACTATTTTCACTGTTTCTCTATCTATTTGTCATGAAGTGATAGGACCGGAGGCCATGGTCTTAGTTTTCTGAATGTTGAGTTTTAAGCCAACTTTTTCACTTTCCTCTTTCACTTTCATCAAGAGGTTCTTTAGTTCTTCTTTGCTTTCTGCCCTATGGGTGGTGTCATCTGCATATCTGAGGTTATTGATATTTCTCCCAGCAATCTTGATTCCAGCTTGTGCTTCCTCCAGCACAGCTTTTCTCGTGATGTACTCTGCATATAAGCTAAATAAGCAGGGTGACAATATACAGCCTTGATGTACTCCTTTCCTCATTTGGTACCAGTCTGTTGTTCCATGTCTAGTTCTAACTGTTGCTTCCTGACCTGTAAACAGGTTTCTCAAGAGAGAGGTCAGATGCTCTGGTCTTCCCATCCCTTTCAGAATTTTCCACAGTTTATTGTGATCCACTCATTCAAAAGCTTTGGCATAGTCAGTAAAGCAGAAGTAGATGTTTTTCTGGAACTCTCTTGTTTTTTCCACGATCCAGCATATGCTGGCAATTTGATCTCTGGTTCCTCTGCCTTTTCAAAATCCAGTACTGTATATTATATACAGTATACTTATATTATACATATCTATATATCCTACTGGTTATATTTGTTTGGAGAATCGTGATGAATACAAGCTGCTTTATGTATCCAGTCAGAATACAAAGGAATACTTTCAGCACACATGGCTAAGTCATATAATACTTCTATTANACTTATATTATACATATCTATATATCCTACTGGTTATATTTGTTTGGAGAATCGTGATGAATACAAGCTGCTTTATGTATCCAGTCAGAATACAAAGGAATACTTTCAGCACACATGGCTAAGTCATATAATACTTCTATTAGCAACAGAAAGTATGATATGTAAAATTTTGGTTGAATAATTTATCATGCAAAACATGCAGATATTAGTGTAGACATGGTTTTCCAGTTCTTTGAATCTCAAAATTAAGAGTTTTCTGGAAATTCTAATCATACTTGATCCAAATCATTGATCTTGCCAGAGAATTATATCAGTATCTTGCTATATTGTTCTACATATCAACTCATTCCTTAGCCCATCCCAGAGAATTCTCATTTTTATTCTAGTTGGGTAAGATTACAACCTCAACAAGTAAGAAAATATTTTCCTGAAGTGGGGCTAATGATGGGATCTCAGCTGTTGAAACTCTTTGAAGATGTCCAAGTCTTTTACTTTAAAGCTGCAAGGAAGTAATCATAAATGGAGACACATTTTTTTCCCTAGGATGAAAATATACCATCCTTTCATTTTTAAACAGCTCAGGTGGCAAAGAATCCACCTTCAATGCAGGAGACTGCAGTTTGATTCCTGGGTTGGGAAGATTTGCTAGAGAAGGGATAGGTTACCCACTCCAGTATTCTTGGGCTCCCCTTGTGACTCAGCTGGTAAAGAATCTGCCTGCAATGCAGGAGACTTGGATTTGATCCTTGGGTTGTGAAGATCCCCTGGAGAAGGGAAAGGCTACTCATTCCAGTATTTTGGCCTGGATAATTCCATGAACTGTATAGTCCATGGTGTCACAAAGAGTTGAACACGACTGAGAGACTTTTTCACTTTTTAATTAAATAAACATTATCTTTTTATATCAAGAATGTCAGTTAAAATTCTTCCATAAACTAAATGATTGCAAACCAATGTCTATGAAGATTTTATGTAGGCATGTTGAAAGTGAAATGAAGTCGTTCAGTTGTGTCCAACTCTTTGAGACCCTATAGACTGTAGCCTATCAGGACCCTCTGTCCATGGGATTTGGGATTTTCCAGGTAATAGTACTGGAGTGGATTGCCATTTCCTTCCCCAGGGGATCTTCCCAACCCAGGGCTCGAACCTGGGTCCTCCGCATTGTAAATAGATGCTTTTACCGTCTGAGCCACCAGGGTAGACATATTAGCATGCTTAGATAGATATGGTTCTAAATTACCAACAAAGTCTTTGTTCCTAAGATAGCTTTCTTAAGATAAAATAATGTTTCATGTTAATACTTCTTGAATTTTAAGTCTACATAACACAGAGGAAAAAATAATGCAAAGACAACTCATTAGTCACTGAGAAGTATAGATAAATATTTTAGAGAAAGTACAGCAGAGCATAAAATTATATAATCAGATTAATCACCTAGAAATATAAATAAAATGATTTACTGACATTAAATGACTACATTTAATGACCACATTTTTCTGTTAATGTTGTTGTTTTTAACTTACATACTTTTAGACTGGCATTATAAACATCCTGATGATGAGGCATAACCAGATATATGAGTAATTTAATAAAATTAATTTTAAAATAATTTCTGTTAGTAAACCTAACATATTTAAACCAATTATCTGTACTAAAAAATTCATTTTCAAGCTTATATTACCACAAATGTATTTTATGTAGTAGAAAGTTAATAAAATACAATAATGGCAAACACAAGGAAAGGTGAAAATGAGTATGTAAAATCCAGAATGTGTGTACAGCAGGTACTGAGGTAGTACTAATTATACATTAATAATCCCATTTGTTTAGGAAGAAAATTAGAGATTTCAAGTAATTATTTCCGGCCC
>SJYV01016192.1:1473905-1502499 GCA_006410875.1 Neotragus pygmaeus | reverse complement strand
ATATTCAAAAGCAGAGACATTACTTTGCCGACAAGGTCCGTCTAGTCAAGGCTATGGTTTTTCCAGTGGTCATGTATGGATGTGAGATTTGGACTGTGAAGAAGGCTGAGTGCCGAAGAATTTATGCTTTTGAACTGTGGTGTTGGAGAAGACTCTTGAGAGTCCCTTGAACTGCAAGGAGATCCAACCAGTCCATTCTGAAGAAGATCAACCCTGGGATTTCTTTGGAAGGAATGATGCTAAAGCTGAAACTCCAGTACTTTGGCCACCTCATGGGAAGAGTTGACTCATTGGAAAAGACTCTGATGCTGGGAGGGATTGGGGGCAGGAGGAGAAGGGGACAACCGAGGATGAGATGGCTGGATGGCATCACAGACTCGATGGACGTGAGTCTGAGTGAACTCAGGGAGTTGGTGATGGACAGGGAGGCCTGGCGTGCTGCGATTCATGGGGTCGCAAAGTGTCGGACGCGACTGAGTGACTGAACTGAACTGAAGCATTTATTTTTAAGCTGTTGTTACTAGAAGTGTCCACAAGGCGGCAGCACTTTGTCAGGGCCGTTTGATGTTTTCCTGGCAACCAGAGCCCTAGAGACAAGTCATGTTCCTGGGTTGTAGATGAGTGGAATGTGCCAGGGCCTGGGTCTCTTTACATCTTCTCCCTTATCTGCACCACCCCAGACAAATCCCAAGCCTGCACAGAACGCAGTGCTGGGCATGCTGTGGTAGTCAGGTGGGAGATCCATGGTGTAAGAGGCTGTGGTGGATATCCACCTCGAGGAGACTGGAGATGAGGTGCCTATTCGGAGCTCTCTCTGCCAAGAGGGTCTGCCCTTTTGGGGCATACTAAACTTGTTTGAGCTGTGGGACGGCCCGCCTGGGTCTGGAGCGTGGCATCCCGTGCCCATGGAGCAGGGTGTCCAGGTCCTAGGAGGACTTCTTTTTGGCGCATCCTCCCCAGCTGCCTTAGCTCCAGCCCAGTCCAGCCTTGGTCCCAAGGCTGCTCAGGCTCCAGGGCTGTGGGGGTGCCCAGGGACCCCAGGACTGAGTGGAATACTGTTCACGTTTCGGTTCTTTTGAAAGCTAACGTTTCTTGGGTGGTGGATAGAATTCATTTCCAGTGTTGTGTGTGTTTTGGGTGTCCAGCCACCTGATTGACTTACACATAAGTGTCTTCCTCTTGGAACTCTTTTGCCCTGTAGGTTGAGGCTGCTGAGTAGAATTCCTTCTGCTGTATGCTAGGTCCTTGCGCATTTTTATTGTGTGCATATGACTGTCACTCCGTTAATATCAAGCTTTTAATTTATAAAACTCAGTTGATAAATGTGGTCATAGGTATGAACTTGTACATTGTACTCAGTGAAGTTTTGTTAGGCAGTTGTTCCTGCTCTGACTAGGTTCCCTTAAGATCATCAGCTTGTCTGTTCATGTTGCTGGAAAGGCATTTTGCATGCTTTGTGATTGCTATGTCATATGCCAGTGAATATATGAATAAGGATGTGTGTGTGTCTGTGTATGTTTGTGTGTGCCACGTGTTTATCCATCTCTGAAAACGGACACTGTGTGTGCATGCAGTCCTGGCCTGTGGTAAAGATTGGTGCAGTGAACAGTGGAGTGTAGGTGTCTTTGCGGGTGGTATGTTCTCCATCCGTGCAGTCCCAGCATTGAGAAGAACACATAAAGTGATCGGTCCTGTTAAGTGTTTGGCAGAAGCTCCCTCCTGTTCTGTGTCCTGGCTTTCTCCAGTTGACAATTCCCAAAGCAAATGTTGAGGGTCACCGTTTCTCCAGGTCCTCTCCAGCTGGGTCTATAGTCTTTTAGTGAATGAGCATTCTGAGTGGTAGGAGGTGGTACCTCATTAATAGTTTTGATGTGTGGTTGTCTGTTAATTAGAAATCTGGAGCCTGTATCCTATGCTTTCCAAGCACAAGAAGAAAAGAAATATTAATATGCCTTAAAGTGACCTCTTGAGATTGTCTTCTTGAAGGTTCCTTTGTTTTGATATGCCCTCTGATTACCCGCCCAGCACACTGCTTCAGGGAGGTTTCCCTACATCCCCCCAGTTTAGCTCAATCACTCAATTGTGTCCAACTCTTTGCGACCCCATGGACTGCAGCACAGCAGGCTTCCCTGTCCATCGCCATCTCCCGGAGCCTGCTCAAGCTCATGTCCATCAAGTCACTGATGCCATCCAGCCATCTCATCCTCTGCCATCCAGCCATCTCATCCTCTGCTGTCCCCTTCTCCTCCTGCCTTCAATCTTTCCCAGCATCCAAGTCTTTTCTAATGAGTCAGTTCCTTGCATCAGGTGGCCAAAGTATTGGAGCTTCAGCATCAGTTTTTCCAGTGAATATTTAGGACAGATTTCCTTTAGGATGGACTGGTTTGATCTCCTTACAGTCCAAGGGCCTCTCAACAGTCTTCTCCAACACCACAGTTCAAAAGTAACAATTCTTCGGCCCTCAGCCTTCTTCATGGTCCAGCTCTCACATCCATACATGACCACTGGAAAAACCAAAGCTTTGACTAGATGGACCTTTATTGGTAAAGTATTGTCTCTGCTTTTTAATATGCTGCCTAGGTTGGGCATAGTTTTTCTTCCGAGGAGTAAGCGTCTTTTAATTTCATGGCTGTAGTCACCATCCGTAGTGATTTTAGAGCCCAAGAAAATAAAGTCTGTTACAGTTTCCATTGTTTCCCAGTCTATTTGCCATGAAGTGATGGGACCGGGTGTCATGATCTTCGTGTTTTGAATGTTGAGCTTTAAGCCAACTTTTTCACTCTCTTCTTTCACTTTAATCAAGAGGCTCTTTAGTTCCTCTTCACTTTCTGCCATAAGGGTGGTGTCATCTGCATATCTGAGGTTATTGATATTTCTCATGATGTACTCTGTATATAAGTTAAACAAGCAGGGTGTAATATATAGCCTTGACGTACACCTTTCCCAATTTGGAACCAGTCCATTGTTCCGTGTCTGGTTCTAACTGTTGCTTCTTGATCTGCATACAGATTTCTCAGGAAGCAAGTAAGGTGGTCTGGTATTCCCATTTCTTTAAGAATTGTCCACAGTTTGTTGTGATCCACCCAAGGGCATTGGCGTAGTCAGTGACGCAGAAGTAAATGTTTTTCTTTAATTCTCTTGCTTTTTCTATGATTCAACGAATGTTGGCAATTTGATGTCTGGTTCCTCTGCCTTTTCTAAAACCAACTTGAACATCTAGAATTTTTTGGTTCACATACTTTTGAAGCCTGGCTTGGAGAATTTTGAGCATTACTTAGCAGCGTGAGAGATGAGTGCATATTTGAAGTGCTCGAAAGCATAGATTTTAAGCTGTTGTTATGAGAAGTGTCCACAAGGTGGCAGCACTTTCTCAGACCCATTTGAGGTTTTCCTGGGAACCCAGGGTCGTAGAGAAAAGTCATATTCCCTGGTTATAAATGAGAGTGGAACTTGCCAGGGCTCGAATCTCTTTATGTCTTCCCCCTTATCTGCACACCCCAGAGAAATCCCAAGCCTACACAGAAGCAGTGCCTGCAGTGAGTGGTAGTCAGGTGGGGAGATGCGGAGGGAAGAGGCTGTGGTGGGATCCCACATCCGGGAGACGGGACCAGGTGCACAGGCACCTGGGTCCACCTTGAGGGTCCACCATTCTTGGGACATATGAGGCTTGGCTGAGCTGTGGGACGGGCTGCCTGGATCTTGAGCGTGGGGTCCTGTCCTCCGTGGACCAGGCACTGCAGGTCCGAGGAGGGCTCCTTTTGGTACGCCCTCCCCGGCTGCCTCAGCTCCAGCTCAGTCCAGCCTTGGGTCCAGAGGGTGCTCAGGCTCCTGGGCTAAGAGGGTGCCCGGGGGCCCCTGGACTGAGGGGAGTAATGTTTGAAAGTTGTCGTCTAGCGTGGTGGATACAAATCATTTCCAGTGTTGCCTTTGGTTAGGATAGACAGACACCTGATTCCCTTATATATGTATGTCTTCTTGGAATTATTTTGCCCTGTAGGTAGGTAGAGGCAGCTGAGAATTCCCTCTGCAGTACTTGAGGTCCTTATGCATTATTTATTGGTATGTATATGAGTGTCCCCATCTTAATCCCAAGTTTCTAATTACAAAGCTCGGTTGAAAACTGTGTGTTGGTATCTGTTTTTAGACTGTACCCTCTGAACTGTACCAGTGGAGTTTACTGAGGCAATTGTTTCTTCTCTGAGTTGCTTTGCCTATTGTCAGCATTTCTGTTCATGTTGTTGGAAAAGACATTTTGCATACTTTTTGATTGTGGTGTCATATGCCAGTGAATGTGTGTATACGGATGTTTGTGTGTGCGCACCACGTGCTACACCATGTGCTCACCCATCCATCTCTGAAAATGGGCTCTGTGTGCATGCAGCCTTGGCACGTGATACCATTGTTGCAGGGAACACAGTGTGTAGGCGTCTTTTCGGGTGATGTATTTTCCACCTGCAGAGTCCCAGCATTGCAAAGGCAAGATACTGTGGTAGCTCCTATTTACTTTTTGAAGGAAGCTCCCCGCTGTTCTGTGTCCTCGCTGTTCCCAGTTGACATTACCTAAAGCAAATGTGTGACCGTTCTGGTTTCTCGAGGCCCTCTGCAGTATTTATTGTCAGTAGTCTTTTTGTTAATGACCATTCTGAGTGGTGGGAGATGGTACCACATAGTTTTGATTGCAGTTCTCTATTCATTAGTGATTTGAAGCCTGTTTCCTGTCCTTTTGATAAAAAAGTAAAGAAAAACCACATTCATGGGTCTTAAAGTAACCTCTTGAAGTTGTCTTCAAACTTCCCTGTGTTTTGATATGCTTTCCAATTACCAACCCCAGCACATTTCTTAACAAGTGTGCCAACAGCCCCGCAAACCTGGTGAATTTGAAGTGCTCTAAAAGCCTCTTGATGAAAGTGAAAGTGGAGAGAGAAAAAGTTGGCTTAAAGCTCAACATTCAGAAAACGAAGATCATGGCATCTGGTCCCATCACTTCATGGGAAATAGATGGGGAAACTGTGGAAACAGTGTCAGACTTTATCTTTTGGGGCTCCAAAATCGCTACAGATGGTGATTGCAGCCATGAAATTAGAAGACGCTTATTCCTTGAAAGGAAAGTTATGACCAACCTAGATAGCATATTCAAAAGCAGAGACATTAGCTTGCCAACAAAGGTCCGTCTAGTCAAGGCTATGGTTTTTCCTGTGGTCATGTGTGGATGTGAGAGTTGGACTGTGAAGAAAGCTGAGCACCGAAGAATTGATGATTTTGAACTGTGGTGTTGGAGAAGACTCTTGAGAGTCCCTTGGACTGCAAGATCCGAGCAGTCCATCCTAAAGGAGATCAGCCCTGGGATTTCTTTGGAGGGAATGATGCTAGAGCTGAAACTCCAGTACTTTGGCCACCTCATGCGAAGAGTTGACTCATTGGAAAAGACTCTGATGCTGGGAGGGATTGGGGGCAGGAGGAGAAGGNATTATTTATTTACCCCTGAGGCACCAGGGAAGCTGTAGAAAGATCATAAAGTCAACTGCAGTTGAGATCATGGAAGGCTTTGAATGCATTTATTTGTAAAACAGCTGGGAGTCAAGATGCTTTAGAAATATTAGCCTGACATCTCTGTGGAGGATGGATAGAAGCATGGCAGAAGGGGAGAGTTCTACTGGGAAATGACCAGCACTGCACCTCTGAGATTTATTGAATGTGAGCTTACCTTTCACATTTTGAACAGGCTCAGCTTTATAAACAAGGATCCCTTTTTTTCTTCTTTCTCTTAATTTATTTTCTTATGCAAGTAAAGCAGTCTTTGGTAAATCATTCCATTTTAAAATAATTCAAATCTTACAGAGAAAATGTTGAAAGTCCATTTGAGATTGCAGAAGATTGAAAAACAGGTGTTGTTTGAATTTTGCACNAGGATCCCTTTTTTTCTTCTTTCTCTTAATTTATTTTCTTATGCAAGTAAAGCAGTCTTTGGTAAATCATTCCATTTTAAAATAATTCAAATCTTACAGAGAAAATGTTGAAAGTCCATTTGAGATTGCAGAAGATTGAAAAACAGGTGTTGTTTGAATTTTGCACATCACTGATACATATCTTCAATAGGCTATTCGTAAAAGCACAAAGAGTTCTTCTGAAAAATAGTTATTTTTCCTCTAATTTTCTCTCTCTCTCTCTTTTCTTACTCCTATTATTATCTTGCCATAAATTTTAATAGAAATAGTTTTCCTCTTTACACACTAGGTAATAACTTGACCACCAACATATTTAGAGGGTTAGTTATATTATGCTTTCTGTTTCAATCCAGAGAATGACATTAATATAAGGTGTTTTGTTTTTGTTTTTTTTCTGGCATACTACCCATGAATACAGAGACTGTGCTCTACATGAGTTTCATTGAATCATTCAGCATTCAGTAGAAAATATTCACCAACCAAGTCTGACTAGGAGAAACACTTCCAATTATTTAAAAAGTGTTCTGTAGAAAACTGTCTCTAGATCACGAGAGCTGAGGCATTTTTAAAACTGAGGACATATTAATATTATAAAACTCTCTGGCTTCCTTAACAAGCACATGCCATGTACTTGCACACATTGTTTTGCTCATCTCTTAAGTAATTGCATTAAAAAACCTTCTAATGTCAACAGTGCTTTTCTTAGAGGTATGGTAATAAATCAACACCTCAAATGCAATGGTGAAAATGTTTAATAGATACTAGTAAGAAGCAAGACAGTAGTAGATCTGCTTAAACCTAACACTAAAAGATTCACTGCACCAGATATACTCGGCACATAATCTGTCAGACAGAATGTAATCAAAATTTCCCACAAAATCTCCCACTTAAAATGCTTAATCTTTGCTAAGGGCAAGGTTGATTAAATCTTGGTGAGCAGTGACGTTGGCTGAATGATAACTGTACACAGAGTTGCCCTGGTGGTGTTTTCCGCTTCCTGCCAGCGTGGTACAGTGCTTTATCCCAGCAGCATGTTGTTAATCTACAAGGACTCAGTAGGTATATCACACACAGTAACAATTTGCCAAAATGGACTTTAATGAAAACTGGCAGATATTTGTTTTTAATTAAAGGCCAATATGTCCGGGTCAACAGATGCCCAGATCTCTTTAGAGAGTACCTGGGAAATAAACATTTTTTAATGTTCTACTTGTTATTTTTATTGCAAGTGGCACTTGGCTTCTCCCAGAGTGCAGCCTGCTTTATGGATGTTACAACATTCATTGTCACAGCACGGTGAGCCAGTGTCAGCTATGATTATCTTGGTTTTGCAGGTGGCAAAACAGAAACTCTGAGAAGTATCATGACTTGATCAAGGTCATAAAGGAACCNTTGACTCATTGGAAAAGACTCTGATGCTGGGAGGGATTGGGGGCAGGAGGAGAAGGGGACAACAGAGGATGAGATGGCTGAATGGCATCACTGATGGACGTGATGCCATCACTCATCGGTGGACGTGAGTCTGAGTGAACTCCGGGAGTTGGTGATAGACAGGGAGGCCTGGCTTGCTGCAATTCATGGGGTCGCAAAGTGTCGGACACGACTGAGTGACTGAACTGAACTGAAAGCAGATTTTTAAGCTGTTGTTACTACAAGTGTCCACAAGCAGGTAGCACTTTCTCAGTCTCATATGGGGGTTTCCTGGCAACCAGAGCCCTAGAGAAAAGTTCTGTTCCCTGGTTGTAGATGAGAGTGGAATGTGCCAGGGCTCCGGTCTCATTACATCTTCCCCCTTATCTGCACTACCCAGACAAATGCCAAGCCTCCACAGAAGGCGATGCTGGGGATGCCATGGAAGTCAGGTGGGGAAAATGCCGTGGTAAGAAACGATTGTGGGAACCCATCTTGAGGAGACTGGAGACCAGATGCCCATTCAAAGCCCTCTCAGGCTAGAGGGTCCTCTCTTTTCAGCGTACTGTGCTTGAGTGAGCCGTGGGGTGGCCCAGCTGGATCTGGAGCATGGGGTCCCATCCGCCAGGGACCCGCCACTCCAGATTCAAGCAGGACTTTGTTTTGGTACCCCCTCCCCAGCTGCCTCAGCTCCAGTTCCATCCAACCTTGGGTCCCAAGGGTTCTCAGGCTCCTGGGGTGTGAGAGACTAGTGACCCCAGGACTGAGGGGAATCCTGTTCACATTTGGTTTTATTTGAAGGTTAATTTTTCTTGCATGGTGGATACAAGTCTTCCCCAATGTCATGTTTGTTTTGGGTATACAGCCTCCTAATTCACTGGTACATTTATGTCCTCTTCTGGGCATTGTTCTGCCCTGTAGGTGGTTAGAGACTGCTGAGCAGAATTCCTTCTGCTACATGCTAGGGCCTTGTGGATTATTTATTGTATGTATATGACGGTCTGTATGTTAATCCCAAGCTTCTAATGTACAAAACTTGGTTGATAAATGTGTGCGTTGGTTGTCAGATTTTAGATCACACCCAGTGGAATTTTCTGAGGCAATTGTTCCTTCTCTGACTTGCTTCACTTAGGAGCATCAGCATGTCCATTCTTTTGCTGCATATTGCATGCTTTTTATGCCAGTGTATATGTGTATATGGATGTGTGTGTGTGTGTGTGTTATGTGACTGTGTGTGTCTCTGTGTGTGTCCCACATGCCTATCACCCATCTCTGAAAATGACCTCTAGGTGTGCATACAGTCTTGGCCTATGATAATATTGGTGCAGTGAACACTGGGTGTGCCGTCGTCTTTTTTGGATGATCTGTTCTCCACCCGCAGAGTCCCGGCGTTGAGATGGCCAGATGCCGTGGTAGCTCCTGTTTAGTTTTTGAAGGAAGCTCCCTCCTGTCCTGTGTCCTGGCTGTTCCCAATTGCCATTACCCAAAGCAATTGTCTGTTTCTGCTTTATTGACGATGCCAAAGCCTTTGACTGTGTGGATCACAACAAACTGGAAAATTCTGAAAGAGGTGGGAATACCAGACNGATGGAATTCCAACTGAGCTGTTTCAAATCCTAAAAGATGATGCTGTGAAAGTGCTACACTCAACATGCCAGCAAATTTAGAAAACTTAACAGTGGCCACAGGACTGGAAAAGGTCAGTTTTCATTCCAGTCCCAAAGAAAGGCAATGCCAAAGAATGCTCAAAGTACCGCACGACTGTGCTCATTTCACATGCTAGTAAGGTTATGCTCAAAATCCTTCAAAGTAGGCTTCAGCAATATGTCAACTGAGAACTTTCAGATGCACAAGCTGAGTTTAGAAAAGGCAGAGGAACCAGAAATCAAACTGCCAACATTAGCTGGATCATAGAGAAAGTAAGGGAATTCCCGAAAAACCTCTACTTCTGCTCCATTGACTATGCTAAAATCTTTGACTGTGTGGATCACAACAAACTGTGGAACATTCTTAAAGAGATGGGAATACCAGACCGCCTTAGCTGTCTCCTGAGAAACCTGTATGAAAATCAAGAACAACCAGTTAGAACCTTACATGAAATGACTGACTTGTTCAAAATTGGGAAAGGAGTATGACAAGGCTGTATACTGTCACCTGTTTATTTAACTTATATGCAGAGAATATCATGCGAAATGCTGGGCTGGATGAATCACCAGCGGGATCAAGATTTCCAGGAGAAATATAAACAACTTCAGATATGCAGATGATACCACTCTAATGGCAGAAAGTAAAAAGGAAGTAAAAAGCCTCCTGATAAGAGTGAAAGAGCAGAGTGACAAAGATGGCTTAAAATTCAACATTTAAAAAAAAACTACAATGATAGCATTGGGTTCCATCACTTCATGTCAAATAAAAGGGGGAAAAGTGGAAACAGTGACAGGCTTTATTTTCTTGGGCTCCAAAATCACTGTGGATAGTGACTGCAGCTATGAAATTAAAAGATGCTTGCTCCTTGGAAGGAAAGCTATGACAAACCTAGACAGCATATTAAAAATCACAGACATCAATTTGCCAACAAAGGTGTGTATGATCAAAGCTATGCTTTTTCCAGTAGTCATGTATGGATGTGAAAGTTGGAACCATGAAGAAGGCTGAGCACTGAAGAATTGATGCTTTAGAACTGTGGTGCTGGAGAAGACTCTTGAGAGTCCTTTGGACAGCAAGGAGATTAAACCAGTCAATCCTAAAGGAAACCAACTCTGAATATTCATTGGAAGAACTAATCCTGAAGCTCCAATACTTTGGCCACCTGATGTGAAGAGCTGACTCATTGGAAAATACTCTGATGCTGGGAAAGATTGAAGACAGGAGGAGAAGGGGATGACAGAGGAGGAGATGGTTGGATGGAATCACCAACTCAATGGACATGAGTTTGAGCAAACTCCAGGAGATGGTGATGGACAGGGAAATGTGGTGTGGTGCCATCCCTAGGGTGGCAAAGAGTCTCACGTGATTTAGCAACCGAACAACAGTATGTAAAATAGGTAATTCACAAGGACCTAATAACTACCACAGGGAACTCCACTCAACACTCTGTAATAACCTAGATAGGAAAGGAATCTGAAAAGGAATACATGTATGTATCTCTCTAACTGAATCAGGTTGCTTAACACCAAAAACAAACACCACTGTGTAAATTATCTCTACTCCAATATAAAATAAAAATAAAATTTGAAAAGAAAACAACAGAAATATCAACAGTATTCCCCTCAGGCCTGGGGACCTGGGCTGCAGTCAAACCCCTGAAGCCTGAGCAGCCTTGAGACCAAAGGCTGGACTGAAGTGGGGCTGAGGGAGCTGGGGAGGATGTACCAGCAAACGAGCCCCCTCTGGACCCTGAGTGCCGGGTCCCCTGTGGATGGAACCCCAATTTCCAGATCCACACGGGCCCTCNGCAGCCTTGAGACCCAAGGCTGGACTGAAGTGGGGCTGAGGGAGCTGGGGAGGATGTACCAGCAAACGAGCCCCCTCTGGACCCTGAGTGCCGGGTCCCCTGTGGATGGAACCCCAATTTCCAGATCCACACGGGCCCTCCTAGACCTCAACCAAGCCTAGTGCATCCCAGAACGGTGGAACCTCTGGGCTGAAAGAGCTCTCCACGTCACCTGGTCTCTGAGTCTCCTGAGGGTGGGGTTCCCACTGCCAGCCTCTTTCCTGAGTTATCCCACCTAAGCACCACAGCACCCCCAGCAGGGCAGGTTGGGGAAGGCTTGACATTTCTCTTGGCGGGGGCGGGGGGTGCAGGATAAGGGGGAAGTCATGAGGCCAGAACTGCGGTGCATTGCACTCTTATCAAAATCCCGGAACACGACTTTCTCTAGGGCTCTGATTGCCCAAGGAACCCGAGAGGGGCGTGAAGAAGTGCTGCCACCATGTGGACATTTCCACAACAACAACCTGAAAACAAGCCAGAAGGAAAGCCGCTCAGGTGTCTGACTCTCTGCGACCCCATGGACTATCCATGGAATTCTCCAGGCCAGAATACTGGAGTGGGTGTATGTTCCCTTCTCCAGGGGATCTTCCCAACCCAGGGATCAAACTCAGGTCTCCCATGCTGCAGGCTGATTCTTTACCAGCTGAGCCACCTGACAAGCCCAGTGCATACTGGCAACTCTTCAAATTCACAAGGCCTGCTGGGCTGAAAAGGACCCCTGCCCTTTAAGCAACATCCTAGGGCAGGTAATCAAAAAACAATTCAAAGCATGCTGGACCTTCAACAAGTCAATCTTAAGGAATCAGCTTAAGGTACATTGCCTTTCTGCCCGCCTCCCCACCCTTTTCTGAAAGCACATGAAAATATGTTCCCTATTGCTAATTATTCAAGAAATAATTAGCACCAGTCTGATTGGTCATCATCAAAAAGACTACGAACAGCAGTTTGGGGAAGAAGCATCCATGTGTTCGGATGGCAGAGTTGCTCTGCTGTGAACCTGAAACAATCACATCTTAGTCATCAGTTCAACTCCAAAATAAAGTAAAAAGCTTAAAAAAAAAAAAAGGACTACAAACAGTAAATGTGGGAGAATAGGGAAGCTGCCTATGCTTTGGGGGACAATGTAAATTGCTAACAGTCACCAGAAGGGACACAATGGAGGTTCCTTAAAGAAACTAAACATAGGGCCGCCTCGTGACCTGTTCTCACTCCTGGGCCTTGAGGTGGAGAAAAGCCTTACTTCAGAAAGACAGCATCCACTGCAGCACCATTTACATTAGCAACCAGTCCATCCTAAAGGAGATCAGTCCTGGGTGTTCTTTGGAAGGACTGATGCTAAAGCTGAAACTCCAATACTTTGGCCACCTCACACAAAGAGTTGACTCATTGGAAAAGACTCTGATGCGGGGAGGGATTGGGGGCAGGAAGAGAAGGGGACGACAGAGGATGTAATGGCTGGATGGCATCACTGACTCAATGCACATGAGTTTGGGTGAACTCCGCGAGTTGGTGATGGACAGGGAGGCCTGGCATGCTGCGATTCATGGGGTCACAAAGAGTCANGACAGAGGATGAGATGGCTGGATGGCATCACCAAGTCGATGGACATGAGCTTGAGTGAACTTTGGGAGTTGGTGATGGACAGGGAGGCCTGAAGTGCTGCGATTCATGGGGTCACAAAGAGTCGGACACGACTGAGCGACTGAACTGAATTGAACTGCAGGTGAAACGTGAATTTGAGCAAACTCTGGGAGGTAGTGAAGGACAGGCAAGACTGGCATGCTGCAGTCCATGGGTTCGCAAAGAATCAGACACAACTGAGCGACTGAACAACAACAAAGGTGAAATGTGAGATCTGCTAGGCCCTTGTATATATCCTGCACTCGGGAGAGAAGACTGGAGGCTGGTATTTGGGTTTCCTCAGCACATGAACTAAATGTGCAATCAAGGCATGCATAGAGTGAGAAAAAAGATTTATGTGGCTGTTGAAGCCATGTGAAGAGATGAGATCTCCAAGATATAGAAAAGGACATCACATAAGAAATGTCAGAGGGAGATGTTCATGTTATAAGTATGTCATTTCTGTGTAAGCAAGCTACTTTCCTTGTTTCAGATTCAAGTTCCTAACTCTGACAAGAATTAGTGATTTCAAGGATGACATCTTTCAGCCCCAAAGGAAGCTATTTGAACAATAGAAAAGCTGATAGTNAACGTATGCGTGTAACTGAATCACTCTGCTATACCGCTGAAACTAACAACACTGTAAATCAACTACACTCCAATAAAGTTTTTTTTAAATTTGTAAGTATCTGGGCCATCAGTAAATTTGGTACATATCCCATTTGTCTCAAATTACAGACACTTCCATGAAGCACTCAATGACACATAGGCACTGTGCTCGTGTCAAGATCATTACAAAGAAAAAAAAAAGTAAGGTCTGCTCCTAATAACTCTGGGTGGCAGCAGAGAAAAATTGTAATAAAGCATCCCAGGATAATTTGTTTTCAAAACAAGGCATATGTCCAATAAGCCCATGGAGATATTCAAAACCATAATATATCATTGCACCCACTAAGATGCCTATAATTTAAAAAACACACAATTAACATGTATTACAGTGGGGGCTGGGGGGACAGGACTGGGACTGATACACTGCTGGTGGTAATGTAAAATGGTGTAGCTGCTCTAGAGAACAGTTTGGCTGTTTCTCAAATAGTTACCATATGACCCAGCCATTCCATTACTAGGTATACACCCAGGAGAAAGTATATACTGTGTCCATACAAAAACTTGTATATAAACATCCATTACAACACTGTTTATAATAATGTCCATCACCTGAAAAATGGATACATCCTGTCTCCATGCAGTGGTGTGTCACTCAGCTGTGAACTGAAGGAAGCTCTGCTATATGCTACACACAGAAGACAGTAAAAGCATGCTGGCAGAAGGAGCTGAGCACAAAGGCTCTGTGTAAATCCACTTATGTGCCATGTCCGAAATAAGCAAATCCACGGAGACAGAAAGACAAGGGGCTGTGAAGAGGAATGGAGGTGACTGCCAATGGGTGCAGATCATCTCTTGGGTGATGAAGACATCCTGCAACCAGGGGTGTGGTTGCACACCTTGTCAACAGAGGGGGCATAAAATAAGAGCACCGGGAATGCAGAGAAAGGGTTTATTAAAAACCTCTTTGGCTGAAGGAATAAGGAGAAAGCTCCACATTTGAGCAGAATATGGACCATGGCAGGCATAGCCATAAAAAAGCGAGAAGGGCAATCCCACACTTCAGCTGTGTGGGCAAACACGGGAAGACAGGACCACGCAGGTCCTTCCACACCTGAGGAGCCCTGTTCCCACACTGCACAAAAGGGAGTATGAATCCCCATGGGGCTTCCCAGGTGGCTCAGTGGTGAAGAATCCACCTGTCAGTGCAGGAGACACAGGTTCGATCCCTGGGTTGGGAAGATTCTGTGGAGGATGAAATTGCAAGCTACTCCAGAATTCTTGCCTGAAAAGTCCCATGGACAGAAAGAGCCTGGCAGGCTACAGTCCATGGAGTTGTAGAGAGTCAGATATGACTGAGTGCACACACGTGAATTCCCACAAGGCAGCCGAACTTTCTAGGCATGGAGACAGCACGCCATAAGCACTGGGCCAACACCCACTCCGAAAATAAAAGATCATCATTTGGAGTTCACCTTTCCCAAGTTTTGTAAATGCCGCCTATTTATATTAACCAAATACCTTCTGAAACTTGCAGCAGACAAGATAATTATCAATGCCAAGTTGTTTTAAGTTTTAGGAAAATCTGGGAAGGAACCCTGGGTTGAACACCACAAGCACATTCAACAGATTTTCTCAACCAACATCCCTTGAAAATGATTTGCAAATCAGCACAAAGACTCAGCTAATGCACAGCCAACTCAATTGAAAGGAGAGTCAAATTTCCATACATTTGTCCCCAAAACACTCAATGCTTAGAACCATTTGCTCACTCCTGCTCAGGGTCAGGCATACTTCCTCAGCAGAGAGCCAGACAGCTGATCTTTCTAGCTGGTGAGGCCACAGAACTGTCATGTATTTTTCTGTGTTCTGTTTTGTTAAAAAAGCCTTAAAAAAAATGTAAACATCAATCTTACCTTGTGGACCACACAGAAAGATATTTGATCAAAGTCTAAACAAGAATGGGCAAAAGATTAGCCACGCTGACCCCAAACAACAGCTATCTCTGCACACTGTATTTTTCGTGTATGTGAAAAATCGTCTAAGGCTATCCACAGACAGTAAGGAATGAAGAAGTCAGCCCGAACAAGCAATGCTGTCCTTACCTAGCGACTGGAAGAAAACAGAATAGCGGCATTCGTAGAGCGAGAACAGGTACTGGCGGGCGGCCGGCAGGCCGTGCAGCACCTCCAGGATCTCTGCCCCTTTAACCACCTAGGGGTCGTTTCAAAAGACAAGTGCAGGCTTTAATGAGTATGCTTTGTTTATTTTGGAAAAGCATGCTATCTTCTCTAAACCTGAGTACAAAAAATTCCGTCATTACCTTTTCCCTGAGATCCGGTCTTTCTAAGGCAATCATGCTGACATAGACGGTGTAAGTCACAAAGGTTTTATAATCCATGAGTTCGTAGGATGTAAATGTTGAAACTGTGTCAAGGAAGAGTTCAGCTGCCTGTTTGAAATCACGAATAGCTACACAATAAAGACCTTGATATACTTTTAGGCGGTTCCTCCGGTCCCAATCTCCTCCTTCCTCTATCAAGCTATAAAATTAAAACAGAAGTCATACTCTAGAAATAAACAGTGCTTTTTGCAAGCTTTGTATTATTATGAAAGACGGAATAACTTGTCACAACTTAAACCAAAAACTAGTATATAAAGAGAATAGTTTCCTAAATAAGTACATTAATTATATGACCAAGTGTACTAGTTGGAAACAAAAGAAACAGATTTCTTCCATCAATTTCTTATTCATAGCATCGTAATTTAGAGGGAATATATCCCCACTACTAAAACGTACGTTTTGGCCTTTTCTGTATTTCGAGTGATGAGGTCATTATCCATGTAAAATAAACCAATTCTAAGGAGATAGAACACAATATCCAGTCGGTGACCAAGTGCCACAGTTTTGTCATATGTCTTGCGAAAGGCTGTCAGAGCACCTTCCTGTCAAGAGAACAAAGTGAACAGGTTAGAAAAGGTTAAATGTTTTGAAAGCTATAGCTGTCTTGGATTTTCTAAGCAAAAAGTCGGGGGAAGAGGTAGGCGTGGAGTCAGAAGACTACAGCCATGGGGCTGCTGAAGCTGGCTGGTAACTGTTCTCTCCACTCGTACAAAGTGTAAGAAATACATCCAAAAAAAAAAAAAAAACATCAAATGTGTCTAAGCATATACTTATATTCTAGAAAAAAAAAACACATTCATAACTTATTCACCATTGTTTCAGTATTCTTCTTTGTTCTATATATTCAATATTTTTCCTCTAACAATTACGATATGCTACTTTACTGTAAATTATCAATCCTAACAACTAAAGAGTATTAAAAAAATTTACCTTAATCACTCTTAGAATGCAACTATTTAAATATACAATTCTATCTCAAATCATTGTGGAATAAAATGTTTTCATTGCTTTAGAAATATGAAGATGTGAGACTTCCCTGGTGGTCCAGTTAGGATTAAGACTCTGCACTCCCACTGCTGCGGGTATGGGTTCAACCCCCAGTTCAGGAACTAAGATCCCACATGCTGTGTGATGTGGCCAGAAAACAAAAAACAAAAAAAGACAACAAAGAAAAAAAGTAGAAAGAAAACAAGGTGAGCCTGTGACATCTTGTTGTATGAAAAAATAGGGAAGACCAATGAGATCATGTCAAAAGGACAAAGAAACCATCTTAAAGGAACTTACACTCACAAATCTACAACAAACTGAGCACCAAAATTAATGATGACTATAATCAATACAGTAGAGTGAGAAATAAAAATCCACCAAGTCGATTATTTAGTAAATAAAATATTTTTAAAAAAGCAGGGCTTCCCTGGTGGCGCAGTGGGTAAGGATCCACCTGCCAATGCTGGAGACGCGGGTTCGATCCCTGGTCTGGGAGGATCCACGCGTGCCACAGGGCAACTAGACCAGTGCAACACAACTGCTGAGGCGGAGAGGCCTGGAGTCCACGCTCCTCAAGAGAAGTCGCCACAACAAGAAGCGGCCCCTGCTCGCTGCAACTGAGAAAGGCCGCACACAGCAGCGAAGATGCAGCACAGCCAACAGTAAATAAAGATAAGACAAACAATAAACTGGAGGAAAAACAATTCTTCATTTTAGAAGAATGCTATTTCATAAACATGGACTATATTATTAGAACATCACCAATGTATAAATGTGGATTCAAGCATATCTTTGTTGAAATTCCTCAAGGCCGGAATCAAAAGCTTTACATTTCTCATTCACTCATAATACTGCATCCTGTTTAAAACCAAACCAAAGCAAACCACACACACCACCTACAAAAGCCACGAACTATTAGCTATATTTTAAACTGTCCTTTATTTTTCAACTTTTACAATAACCAGATCTTAAATCTATAGTCAGCAGAGGAAAAAAAAAACAACAACTTGTGTTAAATTTAAATAATAATAGTTCAGATCATTTAACATTTCAGCACTTTGCCAAGCTACTAGTCTAACTCCTGTGCCCCTGGGAACTATCATTATTCCTATTTAATAGCTGAGGAAACTCATCCAGTTAAGTAAATCATGATTATTGAAGCTAGAAACAGAACTCAGGCAATCTGACCCAAGAGTCCACAGTATTCGATTTTTTTAAGTTAATGCCATGTTATCCATTATCTAAACACTTCAGGGCACACGGCTTACAATTAAGGACATCCAAAGCCCATCCTCTTAACCACTATTATACAACAACTAAGTTAAAAAATTTAAAAGACCCAATACTTGCAGGTGCCCCTCTTATGCCCCGATAGTATAAGTTAGGTTGGCTGCTGGACTGAAGAACAGTCACAGATACTAAGACAAAGACTGTTCTCTGTCCCTTAGATTTCATCTCAGCATACATGCTGGAGAGACAAGAGCATATATACACAGAGGCACACACAAACATATTTTTACAGCAGCAGCTTATCTTAGCAAAAACAGCTGAAAACACCACACAGGTCCAACCGTTGAATAGCTAAATAAAGCACAGCATCACCGTACTACAATGGACTACTAATTAGCAGTTAACCAGAATGAGAAGAGCTAAGCACACTAACCGGAGAAGGCAATGGCCCCCCACTCCAGTACTCTTGCCTGGAAAATCCCATGGACAGAGGAGTCTGGTGGGCCACAGTCCATGGGGTCGCAATGAGTCAGACACGACTGAGCGACTTCACTTTCACTTTTCACTTTCATGCATTCGAGAAGGAAATGGCAACCCACTCCAGTGTTTTTGCCTGGAGAATCCCAGGGATGGGGGAGACTGGTGGGCTGCTGTCTATGGGGTCGCACAGAGTTGGACACGACTGAAGTGACTTAGCAGCAGCAGCAGCAGCAAGCACACTAACACGGACGGTTGCACATCGCGCAGACAGAATTTTGAAAGAAAAAGTAAACAAGATCGCATGAGTACACTTTGATACACTTTAAAACAATCTTTTTAAACCAATACTGCCTAATTTCTACAAGTCCATCAACGTGACTATTAACGTACAATAAGAGAATTAAAAAGATAATCTCTCAGGAGGCAGAAAAAAAGAGCAAATAAAACTTCAGCATTAACTCTAAGATTTTAGTTTCTTACAAGGAGACAATTACTTGCATAAACAGTAATTTTTAAAACGCACCAGAACCAATGCTTCCCAATTAAGACAGATTACAAAAGTAAACTATGGAAAACATCCAGGGCAAGATCAGCAGACAAGCATGTCTGCACACGCACTTCTTTGAATCACAGGGAGAGATGGGGAAGAGTACACATCAGCTGCTGTCTGGGGGGNTCTGACTCTTTGCGACCCCATGGACTGCAGCACACCAGGCTTCCCTGTCCATCACCAACTCCAGGAGCTTACTCAAACTCACGTCCATTGAGTCTGTGATGCCATCCAATCATCTAGTCCTCTGTCATCCCCTTCTCCTCCTACCTTCAATCTTTCCCAGAATCAGGGTCTTTTCCAGTGAGTCAGTTCTTCGCCTCAGGTAGCCTAACTATTGGAGCTTCACCCTCAGCATCAGTCCTTCCAATAAATATTCAGGTAAATAAAATTACCCTTTTAGGCCAAGTAACATTTTTCACAGATGTTTAAATTTTATAGATGAGAACTTGACACACTTTCATAATTCATACAAAAATAAAGTGGCCCTGTAACCCATCCCAGTCCAGGTGGAGTCAGTTGGCTTCAGTGATTCTATTTGCACCAATACTAAAAACCAAAGATGCTCAGAATTCAAAATGGGTCATTTTGGTGCCCATTAGAGAGCACCAGTGCAGCTTGAAATCATCACCTAATCGAACAAAAAGCATTCTGAATCTTAGGCTCATTACTGAACAGTCTCGATTGTATCTTAAAAGAGCTAACAGTTTGCTCAAAAGAAATTAAAAGTGGCCATTTTCCAAAGAAGAGTTCACTTAAAGACACATACAGACTGGAATCTGCCTTTGCTGCAAATAAGGAAATTGCTGCTATTGGCTAAATAGTATTTCCTCCCCACGCAACAGCAAACATCTCTGNAGGGAGGCCTGGCATGCTGCGATTCATGGGGTCACAAAGAGTCAGACACGACTGAGCGACTGAACTGAACAGGATGCACCCAAAAGCTCCAGGGAAGACGGATGGATCAAGCGAGCGTTTCATACATGTACAATGAAGTATGACTCAGCCATAGAAAAGGATGAGTTAATGTCATTTCCAGCAGCATGCATAGCCCTAGTGATGATCACAGTAAGCGAAGGAAGTCAGACGAAGAACAACAAAAAGCCTATGAGATCACTTACTGGTCTAATCTACAGACTGATAAAAATGAACTCATTTACAAAACAGAAACAAACTCGAGAGACTTAGCACTGACACTTCTGGTTACCAAAGGAAAGGGGGGTTGGATAAATCAGGGGCTTGGGAAGGACACACAACTGTCAGGCGGTAAGCAACCCACAAGGACCTGCTGTGCAGCACAGGGAGCGCTACTCAATATTCTGTGATAACCTATGTGAGCAAAGGAAAAAAGAAAGAATATACGTTTTCCTGTGGTCACGTATGGATGTGAGAGTCAGACTTTGAAGGAGGCTGAGCGCCGAAGAATTGATGCTTTGGAACTGTGGTGTTGGANAAACCATCTTAAAGGAACTTACACTCACAAATCTACAACAAACTGAGCACCAAAATTAATGATGACTATAATCAATACAGTAGAGTGAGAAATAAAAATACACCAAGTCGATTATTTAGTAAATAAAATATTTTTAAAAAAGCAGGGCTTCCCTGGTGGCGCAGTGGGTAAGGATCCACCTGCCAATGCTGGAGACGCGGGTTCGATCCCTGGTCTGGGAGGATCCACGCGTGCCACAGGGCAACTAGACCAGTGCAACACAACTGCTGAGGCGGAGAGGCCTGGAGTCCACGCTCCTCAAGAGAAGTCGCCACAACAAGAAGCGGCCCCTGCTCGCTGCAACTGAGAAAGGCCGCACACAGCAGCGAAGATGCAGCACAGCCAACAGTAAATAAAGATAAGACAAACAATAAACTGGAGGAAAAACAATTCTTCATTTTAGAAGAATGCTATTTCATAAACATGGACTATATTATTAGAACATCACCAATGTATAAATGTGGATTCAAGCATATCTTTGTTGAAATTCCTCAAGGCCGGAATCAAAAGCTTTACATTTCTCATTCACTCATAATACTGCATCCTGTTTAAAACCAAACCAAAGCAAACCACACACACCACCTACAAAAGCCACGAACTATTAGCTATATTTTAAACTGTCCTTTATTTTTCAACTTTTACAATAACCAGATCTTAAATCTATAGTCAGCAGAGGAAAAAAAAAACAACAACTTGTGTTAAATTTAAATAATAATAGTTCAGATCATTTAACATTTCAGCACTTTGCCAAGCTACTAGTCTAACTCCTGTGCCCCTGGGAACTATCATTATTCCTATTTAATAGCTGAGGAAACTCATCCAGTTAAGTAAATCATGATTATTGAAGCTAGAAACAGAACTCAGGCAATCTGACCCAAGAGTCCACAGTATTCGATTTTTTTAAGTTAATGCCATGTTATCCATTATCTAAACACTTCAGGGCACACGGCTTACAATTAAGGACATCCAAAGCCCATCCTCTTAACCACTATTATACAACAACTAAGTTAAAAAATTTAAAAGACCCAATACTTGCAGGTGCCCCTCTTATGCCCCGATAGTATAAGTTAGGTTGGCTGCTGGACTGAAGAACAGTCACAGATACTAAGACAAAGACTGTTCTCTGTCCCTTAGATTTCATCTCAGCATACATGCTGGAGAGACAAGAGCATATATACACAGAGGCACACACAAACATATTTTTACAGCAGCAGCTTATCTTAGCAAAAACAGCTGAAAACACCACACAGGTCCAACCGTTGAATAGCTAAATAAAGCACAGCATCACCGTACTACAATGGACTACTAATTAGCAGTTAACCAGAATGAGAAGAGCTAAGCACACTAACCGGAGAAGGCAATGGCCCCCCACTCCAGTACTCTTGCCTGGAAAATCCCATGGACAGAGGAGTCTGGTGGGCCACAGTCCATGGGGTCGCAATGAGTCAGACACGACTGAGCGACTTCACTTTCACTTTTCACTTTCATGCATTCGAGAAGGAAATGGCAACCCACTCCAGTGTTTTTGCCTGGAGAATCCCAGGGATGGGGGAGACTGGTGGGCTGCTGTCTATGGGGTCGCACAGAGTTGGACACGACTGAAGTGACTTAGCAGCAGCAGCAGCAGCAAGCACACTAACACGGACGGTTGCACATCGCGCAGACAGAATTTTGAAAGAAAAAGTAAACAAGATCGCATGAGTACACTTTGATACACTTTAAAACAATCTTTTTAAACCAATACTGCCTAATTTCTACAAGTCCATCAACGTGACTATTAACGTACAATAAGAGAATTAAAAAGATAATCTCTCAGGAGGCAGAAAAAAAGAGCAAATAAAACTTCAGCATTAACTCTAAGATTTTAGTTTCTTACAAGGAGACAATTACTTGCATAAACAGTAATTTTTAAAACGCACCAGAACCAATGCTTCCCAATTAAGACAGATTACAAAAGTAAACTATGGAAAACATCCAGGGTTGGCAAGATCAGCAGACAAGCATGTCTGCACACGCACTTCTTTGAATCACAGGGAGAGATGGGGAAGAGTACACATCAGCTGCTGTCTGGGGGGTCGGTGAGAGAAACAGTGTAGAGAAAACTATTAGCTTTTTTTCATTTCTGCACTGACTCACTAGTTCAGGTAAGCAGATTACCTGTGCAGGTAGGGGGTAGTTAATGTTTAAAATGAGACCCTGAACAGTGAACATTTCAGGCTACACACACAGGAGAGACCACCTCACCCACCTTGTCGCCTATCCTGCAGAGGTACTCGGCCTTTGCCATCATGGCGTCTCGGATTTCGCTCTCCCCCAGATTCTTCTCTGCATCCTCCAGCTCCTCATCCAAACGTTTCAACTCGTCTTCGTTGGCCTTCTTCATCTTGCTGAGCAGGTCCACGTCCATCTGCCACTCCAGGGACTTGCACAGGGCTTCGTAATACGGAGCCATGTCTGAGAGAGAGCAAGAGGGGTGTGACTTAAGCATGGGGCCCCCCTCTCCCGCCCTACAGTGCCCACCCCCATCTTCCTCCCACACAAGCTGTGAAGTCGTCCGCGGACCACTGCCCACTAGCAGGAAAGGGCTGGGCACCGCGAGGTGCTTGCTATTGGGAGGCCAGCAGCAGGACCAGGCCTGTCACCGCCGCCCTCCCCTAGGGCCGGGGATAGGCCAACCCTCGGTCTGCCTCTCGGCGGCTGCTGTACTGAGGAAGAGAAAGAGCGAGCTTGTTCCCAGCTACACACACCTCAGACCCGTGCACTCAAGGCTACAGCGCCCGCTGCCATCACTACCGGGAAGGGCAAAAGGAACCGGTGCCAAGTTTCCCCTCCCCCGGCAATGCTGAAGTCCCCGAGACCAGTCGCTAATGGCAATTAGCCCTGTCGCTGGCTCGGGGCTCAACACCTCAGGATCCCCTCATCCCAACCTGGTCCCAAGGCGGGAGGCGCACAGAGCTGCACACCACTCTGAAAGCCTGGAGGGGCTGAGAAAATGAAAGCCCCAAGGTGCGGATAAGCCAGGTCTGATCTCGGGGTCCCCGTCGGGGTACACCCCTCAGGCTGGGGAGCGCGGGCCCCCCCGGGCCTAGGCCGCTGACTCGGCGCTCCCGCGGGCCTCACTGTTATCGCGGACGGCTGCCATCAGCTCGTCGCGGACCGCTGCGTCCCCTCGGTGCTCGGGCAGGCTGAGCAGGAAGCGCAGCTGCGCGATGCGCAGGTCCGGGTTCTTGGGCAGACCCTCCTCTTCCAGGTTCTCCAGCGGCATCGCGGCAGCGACAGCAGCGGTTCCGAACAGACAGCAACTTACAGCCGAGACCGGCAGCGGCGGCGGCGGAAGTAGGAGGAGACTCCGACTGCGCCGGGACGCCTCCAGCTCGGCTTCCGGTTCCAGCTCCGCCTCCGCCCGCAGCGCCCCCTGCTGGACACTCCCGTATATGCACCCCCGGCCCCGCGGTTTTACCCGCTCTCAGCTAGGAAAGTCCCAGGGAGGGTGGTAGCCACCTCCAAAGTTGGATTTCCTGAACCTCTTTCTCCCTCCAATTTTTAGCTATTTCATTTTCCAATCCTTTTGTAATTAATAGAGGCTGGCAATCTTGAGAATTTTGAAACTATAATAACAACAACAGTAACAACCACCACAACAGAAAACAACCACTACGGTTGTCTAGGCCTTGCTCTTCCCCTTTTACCTTTCTTCTTATGCCCATTTCTTAAAAAATATGGAAGCATAGTTGCTGTACAATATTATATAAGCTTGAAAGGTTATACTCCATTTATAGTGGGCTTCCCGGGTGGCTCAATGATAAAGAATCCACCTGCAATGCAGGAGATGTGGGTTTGATCCCTGGGTTGGAAAGATCCCCTGAAGGAGGAAATGGCAACCCACTCCAGTATTCTTGCCTGGGAAATCCCACGGACAGAGGAGCCTGGCGGCTGCAGTCCATAAGGTGGCAAAAGAGTCAAATGTGACAGCAATTAAACAACAACTCCATTTATAGTTGTTATTTTTTTTAAAAATAGGCCGTATTCCCCGTGTTGTACAACAGATCCTTGTAGCTTATTTTATACCTAATGGTCTATATCTCTCACTTCCCTCTCCTGAAATGCCCTTCAATTCTCTCTCCCCACTGGTAACCACTAGTTGGTTCTATCTGTGAAGACTTCCACTTTTATGTGGAACTCATTTTAATTCTCTTAACACTAGGAAGTAGTACTATTACCCCATCTTGTAGATAAGGAAAACAAAGCACAAATAAATTAGGGAACATGATCAACCAAGGTTATGCAACATCTACGTCTGAACGAAAACCTCTGTCTGGAGCTCGAAAATCCGTGTTCCTTCCATAATTCTCAGAAAGTGGCTCCCAGAGTTCCAGTTTTAACAGCATAGCACCACCGCTTTGTTTATTCATAATTTAAATCATTGCATGCCTATATTTTCAGCCTCTTTTTTGTTCATATCGCTACAGTCTTCAGTACTGGTAAAGGTTACATGAAATTCCACCCAGTGGATTTCCGTACTTTACTTTTACTCTTCCTTCCATTAGAAATGCCTTTAGGTTGTCTAAAGTTGTTATCGTCCTATTATAAAAACCAAGGTGAACACCTTGGAATGCACAGGGTATTTTGTATTTTACATTTTTTTCCCCTTAGCATAAATTCCCATGCAGGGTTGATAGGCACAAAGAAGACATGCTTTGTGATTTTCAGATACTGAATCTTAAATACTTTTAGCCACTGAACCATTTGCAACTGTCACATTCTCACCAGAAGGCATTACCATATGTTTTTAATATTGTGTCTGTTTTTGGTAAAAAAATAAATATCTTGAAGGCAACTCAAATGACAGAGAAAATGCTGAGAACACAGAAAAAATGGCCAGCACTCCTCCATGTGAAACTTCTGCAGCTTCCCAGGTGGTGCAGTGGTGAAGAATCCGCCTGCCAGCGAAGGAGATGCAAGAGACATGGGTTCGATCCCTGAGCTGAGAAAATTCCCTGGAGTAGGAGATAGCAACCCATTCCAGTATTCTNGCACTCCTCCATGTGAAACTTCTGCAGCTTCCCAGGTGGTGCAGTGGTGAAGAATCCGCCTGCCAGCGAAGGAGATGCAAGAGACATGGGTTCGATCCCTGAGCTGAGAAAATTCCCTGGAGTAGGAGATAGCAACCCATTCCAGTATTCTTGCCTGGGAAATCTCAAGAATAGAGGAGCCTGGAAGGCTACAGTCCATTGGATTGCAAAGAGTCAGACAGCACTGAGCGACTAAGCACCCTAAGGACAAAGAACCCTGTAAACCTCTTTCATTCATTCATTCAGCAAACATTATTGCAAGGTTGCAAAGGACCAGGCACGGACATAGCCCCCAACACAGGAGTGAAGAAAATGTGGGCCCTGTCTTCATGGAACTTATACTGTAGAGACACTTAGTTTCACTGAAACTCATCTAAGCTACATATGAATAGGCTCGTTTTGAACTTGTACCTTATGAACTGCTTTCTTCACTCACCATGTAGGGTAGATGTCTTTTCATGCCAGTAAATATGGATTAACATCATCACTTCTAATGACTACACAGGAGGCCATTACTTGTATGTGCCAGCTTTTCCTCTTTCAATCCTTAACTCCTGTCAGTCTGAGTATTTTTCATTTTCTCACTCTCAGTTTCAGATACCACCAAGTTGATCATCTATGTGCATATGTTTTCACATTTGGTTTGTTATTCCTTACCTCAAGTCCCTAGAAGTAAAACTGTTAATTAAAAGGGTCTGTACATTTTATATTCTGACATAGTAGATAAGGATTATATAACTTATTTTTCTAAAAATTAGATACCAATTCACATTCCAACCAACATTAAACAGAGCCTGTCTCCCTCTCTGCCAAGACCTTTTCTTCACCCATTTTAATCTTCAGCAACAAAACATGTTTTGCTTTCCATTATGTTTCTCTTATTATTATGAGGTTGAATTTCTTCTCACATTCGTGCTGACCTATATTTTCCTGTTTGCTGAAACCCCTACCTTGCTTTATCAACTCCTCTACATAATCTTCCGTATTGATCTCCGAGCATTCTTCATATCTTCAGGATATAAATGCTTGTCAAGAAATGCAAAATTTGCTATAGTCATTTTCTACATATGATTTTTTTCAACATAGATGTTTATAATGTTTCTATAAATTTATGATACTTTTCCTTTATGCTCCCTGAAAGCATTATCAAGTCCTATTAAGACCTTTCCAACACCATGGTTTAAAAAATATTCACCCATGCTTTCCTTTGGCATGTTGATGCGTTTCTCTTTTGTTCTTTGCCGCTTTCTGCACTTACATCTTTGATCCATCTGGAATGTTCATCTAAAGAGAAATGTATATCATATTTAAAATATTTTTACAACTTAACTTGGAAAAAAAAAATTTCTAGCCCAGAACCTATTACTTGACCAAAGATTTGACAGCAAAGAATATTTCCAACTAGCTCTATCTGAATGAAATAAGCGGGTCCCCAAATGCCTCTCAGGAGTACCCCTCTGTCGTGTGACCCAAAGCTGATCAGATGAAGTGAAGCTGAAGGAAACTGGCACATTGGCTGGCTGGCAGGTCATGACTCATCTGGCTTGCCTCAACTCAAGCTGGTTGGGCAAATTCTGTTTTCTCCTGGAGAATCTGAAGTGGAAAACTCCCTGAGGGTGTTCAGACAGTAGCAGTCAGGAGAGNCCACACTCCAATAAAAATAAACAAACAAATGAAGTTCAAGGTCCCCACCGTCTTGGCCCCCAAGGCCCCTCGGGATGCTGCTTCCCAGTATCTCTGCGCTGTCACCCTGGACAGTTCTCCCCTCGCTCACTGCTGCAGCCGTCAGCTCCTAGCTTTGCCCTAACACACCAGGCATGTTGTCTATCACAGCCGTTGCCTAACCCTTCCCTCTGCCTGCAGCGTGCTTCCCTAGGACCCACTCGAGCCTTCAAGGATGCTCGATGTCATCTCTCTCAACCCCTGTGTTTATAATTTCATTATGCCCCTCTTCCTGCACTCACAATCCATCTCACCAAGCTTGAGGGTTTTTTTTTCCCCATACAATGTACCATTGTTTGAAATAATATTTTTTTATTATTTGTTGTCATTGAGTCGATAAGTTAGATTCAACTCTTTTCTGACCCCATGGATTGTATTCTGCCAAGCTCCTCTGTCCATGGGATTTCCCGGGCAAGAATACTGGAGTGGGTGGCCATTTCCTTCTCCAGGGGATCGTCGCAACTCAAGGACTGAACCTGAATCTCCTGTATTGGCAGGTGGATTCTTTACCACTGACCCACCAGGGAAGTCCATTTTTTATTATACTTATTGTTTATTTCTGTCTCCTCTAACTCCAATGTAAACTCCAGGAAAATAAGAAATCTATCTTTTGTGCACATCCAGTGCCTAGAAGTGGAGAAGGCAATGGCATCCCACTCCGGTACTCTTGCCTGGAAAATCCCATGGATGGAGGAGCCANTTATTGTTTATTTCTGTCTCCTCTAACTCCAATGTAAACTCCAGGAAAATAAGAAATCTATCTTTTGTGCACATCCAGTGCCTAGAAGTGGAGAAGGCAATGGCACCCCACTCCGGTACTCTTGCCTGGAAAATCCCATGGATGGAGGAGCCAGGTGGGCTGTGGTCCATGGGGTCGCTAAGAGTCGGATATGACTGAGCGACTTCACTTTCACTTTTCACTTTCATGCATTGGAGAAGGAAATGGCAACCCACTCCAGTGTTCTTGCCTGGAGAATCCCAGGGACGGGGGAGCCTGGTGGGCTTCCGTCTATGGGGTCACACAGAGTCGGACACGACTGAAGCGACTTAGCAGCAGCAGCAGCAGCACCTAGAAGATGGCCTGGTACCTAGCAGGCATCCACAAAAATTTTATGAATGAGTGAATTAGTGAATAAATAGAGCGGAGGCCTCTAGAAGGGAATCTCAAAAAGAACAAACAGATCACACACATGATGAGGTTGAAAATACAGAGAATAGATTTATACTCTTGCCCAAGAGTCCCAAGAGTCCAGGTCTGAGATAGGAATTTAGAAAACTGTGCCTTAAACCCATAGGACAGTTATTAACCCCAACTGCACCAAAGTTGTACAAGAAAAAAAAAATGTTTCTGAAATAATCCATGGCTCAATTGTGAATACTATTTATGCCATCATAACACTGTAAACCCACTCCAGTGTTCATGCCTGGAAAATTCCATAGACTGAGGAGCCTGATGTACCACTCTAATTGCAGAAAGCAAAGAGGAACTAAAGAGCCTCTTGATGAGGGAGAAACAGGAGAGTGAAACAGCTGGCTTAAAACTAAATGTTACCAAAAAAAAAAAAAAAAAAAGTAAGCTCATA
>SJYV01016192.1:1457533-1473802 GCA_006410875.1 Neotragus pygmaeus | reverse complement strand
AAAAAAAAAAAAAGTAAGCTCATTGCATCCGGCCCCACTACTTCATGGCAAATAGAAGGGGAAAAGATGGAAGTAGTGACAGATTTCCTCTTCTTGGGCTCTAAAATTACTGAGGATGGTGACTGCAGCCATGAAATCAGAAGACAACTGCTTCTCGGCAGGAAAGCTATGACAAACCTAGACAGTGTGCTGAAAAGCAGAGCCATTGCTCTGCCGACAAAGGTCCGTAGAGTCCAGGCTATGGTCTTCCCAGTGGTCACGTACGGTTGTGAGAGCTGGACCATAAAGAAGGCAGAGCACCAAATAACTGATACCTTGGCACTGTGGTGCTGAAGAAGACTCCTGAGAGTCCCTTGGACAGAAATGAGATTCAATCAGTCGATCTTAAGGGAAATCAACCCTGAATACTCACAAGAAGGATGATAATGAGGCTGAAATTCTAGTCTTTTGGTCACCTGGTGCAAACAGCCAACTCATGGAAAAGTCCGTGATGCTGGGAAAGACTGAGGGCAGAAGAAGAGGGCGTCAGAAGGATGAGATGGCTGGTTGGCATCACCGAAGCCATAGACAAGAACTTGGCAGAGATTTTCCATTTGAGGAATTACTTCAACCCCACAGACAAGAGGGTGAACTCCGACGGCCATGAGCACTCTTGAATGAAAATGATAGACTGGTTACAAGGAACACAAGAGAAATGTTAACTTTTATATTTGGGGTGTTTTTAGTTGTCATTTATTTCTCTCACCTCACTTTTCACATTTTTATATGAAGATAAATCTCTCAGGGAATTATGTGAAAATCTTCACTTCTGTCACCTGATTTATGATTTCAGGTGAAGCCCAGCTCTAAACAAATCCAGGATAAGTATTAGCCAGTGTTTTGAAACTTGGAGGTAAGATATGAAGTATTCAATTCAAAGAAGGGGCAGTAGGGGCAGGGGAGACAAATTCAAATCCATCAGCAAGGAACCAAAGGATGCCCTCAAACTCCCAAAAATGATCATCAGAGACTGAGATTTGTGATAAGAATTGGATATATGATCAAAACCCCATTATTAGATTTAAGAGAAAACCTGTACACATAGTCATTAATGTAGAGAAGGCAGCTGCAATTATATGGGTGCATGCTCTGGTGCTTTAGCCATGTCCAACTTTTTGTGACTCTGGATTGTAGCCCACCAGGCTCCTCTGTCCATGGGATGCTCCAGGCAAGAACACTGGAGTGGGTTGCCATGGCCTCCTCCAGGAAATCTTCCCAACCCAGGGATCGAACCCAGGTCCTTTAAGTCTCCTGCATTGGTAGGCAGGTTCTTTACCACTAGCACTGCCTGGAAAGCCCTTTCAATTATACGTGACTGGCATTTTCTGCCTTCCACTTCTTCCTACCATAACTCAACTTGGACTACAATTGTCCAGAGACCTAAATCACCAGGGATCCTGCGACTTGTCACCAGCCAGATGCCAATGCTCCTAGATGCCCTGGCCCAGGTGCTGTTGTCTGGCTCTCAGAGGAGACATATTTCCAGTAAGCTCTGTATTTTCCTTTACTTTTTAACACTGTCCCCACTGATTGCAGAGAAATCAATGGAACCCTGAACTGTTGCTAAGATTGACTTGATCAAAATAGCTCTTTGCTCCGTATTGACAGCTCATTATTGAACAGGAAATTGCCCATTCCATCAACCTCTCTGTAGCCATTAACTCAATTTGACTGGATTAACTAGTTCTATCCAGAAGCTTCTGGAGAAGCGTCAAGTCTGGGGTCTTTGTTGTCTCATGGAGGAAAAACTAAACACGTCTCCCCTTTTAGGCTTCTGCCCCCTGGAAATTAAAATGTGGACTTAACACTGGCCTATGGAGAGGTCTGGGCACGTGTGTCGTCTTACGTTCTGCTTCTAGGGTTTATTTTAAAATCACACTGTCTTCATTTACGACAACTGTCACAATGAGCTCTTTTCTGTTCAAGCCTGGTTTCAGTTAGACATCCTCCTCCTCCGCCTCAGCATTTGTGCTTTCCCTTTATGTGAGAGCATTTGGCTCTGAGGAAGGTGCTCTGTTTCAGGAGACAGGAGTCTTTCTTTCTGAGCAGAACGCTGTCAGCTCCCTGTACACCGGGCCCTGGGGGGTGTTGATGGGATAACTACGGCCATGCCCGCCGCAGTAAAGAAGGGTCCTCTTAGTGTATTAATTAACTTTATCTGCTTGGCTGTGGCGATGCTCACTTTTAATTACATGCACTTTCAGCCTTTTCATTGAATTTCCAAAGAAGTGATGTGAGAGGTGGCTTGATTACGGGTTCCCTGGGTAAGACTGAGAAGGGTTCATGCAGGCGCAGTTCCCTCAGGTGCTGCTAGGGTCCCTCCCTGCTGGTGGGCAGCTCAGAGAATGCTGACTTTACTAAGAGCATCAGCTCAGAACACACTACATTCCAGTGTTACTGCAGCATAAAGGTCAAACCATGTAGCATGCTCGTTTCTCCCTCGCTAAATGCGGAATGAAGCAGGGCAAAGACTAATAAAGTTTTCCCAAGATAATGCACTGGTCATAGCAAACACCCTCTTCCAACGACACAAGAGAAGACTCTATATATGGACATCACCAGACGGTCAACACCGAAATCAGAATGATTATATTCTCTGCAGCAAAAGATGGAGAAGCTCTATACAGTCAGCAAAAACAAGACCAGTAGCCGACTGTAGCTCAGATCATGAACTCCTTAATGCCAAATTCAGACTTAAATTGAAGAAAGCAGGGAAAACCACTAGACCATTCAGGTATGACCTAAATCAAATCCCTTATGATTATACAGTGGAAGTGAAAAATAGATTTAAGGGCCTAGATCTGATAGATAGAGTGCCTGATGAACTATGGAATGAGGTTCGTGACATTGTACGGGAGACAGGGATCAAAACCATCCCCATGGAAAAGAAATGCAAAAAAGCAAAATGGCTGTCTGGGGAAGCCTTACAAATAGTTGTGAAAAGAAGAGAAGCGAAAAGCCAAGGAGAAAAGGAAAGATATAAGCATCTGAATGCAGAGTTCCAAACAAGAGCAAGAAGAGATAAGAAAGCCTTCCTCAGTGATCAATGCAAAGAAATAGAGGAAAACAACAGAATGGGAAAGACTAGAGATCTCTTCAAGAAAATTAGAGATNGAGCATCCTAGCTTTACCCAAACTTTTATCCCAATCAGAGCCACTGGCAACAATGAATAAAGATGGACATCTCACTTAACAAAGGAGCAAAGCAGAATTCAGGGATTCTATAGACAAACAGCAAGGGTGAGGGCACAGGAAGATTAAGGGACATGTAGTGTGTCCATTATATTCTTTACATTGCTTAATTAGAGAAGAGACTGTTTACAGGCAGGAGTGAAGAAAGGATGAGAGAATTAAGAGTGGTATCTGATCAAGCGTTTCAGGTTAGAATGTGTCAAAATATTGAAGAAGGAAAAAGAAACCTCACTGTTTCATTTTATTTGGTAATCGGTAAGTATGAATTTGTGCATAAACTCTTATCATAAGAGTGTTTCATTATTTCATCTCAAAAACAAGATATCCAGGGTCCGAACTCCCCCATAAAGACTCAGGTGCAAAGACACCAAGCCTGCCCCGAGTTTCAGGAGGCAAAGCTGAGCATGCTGTGCAGAGAGATCAAATGGAAACAAGTGTAAGATCCCAGGTGAGTGTGGGCTTGGGGAGCAAAATAGTTGAAAAATACCAAAGGTTAGTGAGAGACTTACGAGTAAGATATAAAGAGAAGCTTCAACAGTAAACACAATACAGAGTTCTGGAAGCATGATTCCATGAAGAGAATGGACTTTCATGCAGCAATGTCTTAAATTGGGATTGTTGAAGGGAAAAAGTCAGTCAGAAAAATATGGAAGATATAACTAGCTAAAGAGTTAAGAGTCTGGAATTCTGGAATTCTGGTGACAGTCAGTTGAGGAGCTTTGGGAAATTATTTCCTTCTCAAGATCATTTCTCAAGGAAATAATTTCCTTCCCAGTTTCCTCATTTATTCAATAAGGAATTCATCATAGATTGGCTTACAGTTATAGAATTTCCATTATACAAAGTCCACAATGAAAACCAAAAACAGAATTTTGAACTTTCACCAGAAAGATTATTGAAATATGCTTGCAGGAAGGATTCCATTGAAAGAAATATTATTTGATTTTAGTGTTTTCCATAGCTATGTATTCCTCAGGGTCAACAATTTGCCAGAAAAATACTAAAGTGTTTTTCTTACACTCTGGAACAATGTTTTCAGGAAGGTATGAATGTGTGATTAGATAGACTGCTAAATTTTAACCAGAGAGAAGACACCTTCTTGAAAAGGGCATCAGCATTTCCAAAATGCCTTTATAATTTGAAGAAATTATTTCCAAATGTAACTTTTATATTTTAACTCAATTTATATTTTGAAAACAAAAATAAACTGTTCCGTTTTCATAATACAAAATACTGTCAGTTGAGCTTTAACGAAATCTTGACTGGTACAGTTGGATAGACAGAATAAACATTCCCTCCCAAATAGAAATGTTTATTCCAGGTGGAAGCATGAGACAGACTTGGGAGGGCAGACTGGGGATATTAAAAAAAGGAGGTCAAAAATATATATGCGTTAGCTTGGATTTCCTTGAAAGTTGAAACTGAGAGAGCATGCAGTAAATTTATTTAGGAATAGTATGAGGAATTAGCAGAGAAGAGAAGGAAAGATAAAAAGCCAGTACCAGGATGCTTTCTACAACCGGGGTTCAATTCTACTGGAAAGTTCTGATCAGATTATGAAATACCTCCTGATGTATGGGAGGCTGAAGCATATGTCCACGGACTCTTACCCCTCGAGCTGAGAGTGTCCCACGGGCAAGAATTCCCCTTAGTTCCGGTGTCTGTTTCTGTGATGTTGGTAAAAGGCCCTCAGAAAGAAAAACAAAACAAAACACATCACTTAGGTTTACAGTAAACATAGCCCAAGTGAGGATGAGACGAAGCTGAGCTCGCACAGAACTGACCACTAGCTAGGCACTAGAAGTATTTACTACAGTAGGTATTCCTGGCCCATATTTATAGCTTTTCTTTGTTAAGTGAAATGATTTATTATAGAGTCTGATTATCTGGATAAGCGCCTTAATTCCACCTAGGGGCAAACATTCAATATGTTCTCTTTCACCACAACTAAGCTGTAATTCACTTTCCTAATTGACTTTTCCAATTCCAAGTCTATCTTTTATACTGTCTCAACATTTTAAATATATTTTTGCGTATTTCTTAGCTCTCCTCTCTTCACTCATTCAGCAAACATTTGTTTGTTTCCTGTTATATGCCAGGAGATATGAGGCAGTATGCTAGGCACCGTGCTAAGCACTTCCCCGGGATAATCTTATTTACTATCCTGGACAATCCTATGAAAGATAGGTCATTATCATCCCCATTTTACAGATGAGAACATTCAGATACAAAGATGTAAAGTAACTAGCCTAAGGCCACACGGTTACTGAATGCCTGAGACATGTCCTAGGCACTGAGTAGAATCTCTATGCTCAGGCTGATTTGAGAAAAACAGTGTAGACATTTACACCATTTTCCCCAGTACCTCACAACTTCTGTACAGATACCCTCTCCTGTGTGGCTTTGCGATCCTCAGGGTAGAGGCATGATATGGTTTTTCATCCTGTGGATATTGGGTCTGGCCACATGACTTGCATTGGCCAATGGAATGTTTGCAAATGTGATATAAACAGAAGTTTAAACTTGATTGCACAGTGCTCTTACACTTTTTCCATGCATCTGTGAGGACTTAGCTTTGAAGGAGAATTTGAAATTCTCTGGGATTTGGCACAGCTAGAATATAAGGCTTCACAGAGGAAAAGATAACTAAGGTGACCAACTATCCCAATCTGTATGGAAATGAGGAATTTTCCAGGAGATGGAATCTGTAATGCTATCACTGGGATATCTCTGGACAAACCAATATGGTTGGTTACCCTAGGCTGGAAAAGTAACATTATGGACATGTAAGCAGACAGATTTTCTTTTCACTTACTCAAGTGCCTCATAGAAAATAAAACAAAATTAAGAAGAAATTGGGACTTCCTTGGTGGCCTAGTGGATAAGAATCTGCCTGCCAATGCAGGGGACACAGGTTCGATCCCTGGTCCAGGAAGATCCCACAAGCCTCGGAGTAACTAAGCCCACGTGCCACAACTACTGAGCCCATGCTCTGGAAACTGTGCTCCTCAACAAGAGAAACTGTGCTCCTCAACAAGAGAGGCCACTCCAGTGAGAAGCCCTCACACCGCAAGAAAGAGTAACCCCCGCTACCTGCAACTATAGAAAGACTGTACAAACAGCAATGAAGACATGGTGCAGCCAAAGATAAATAAATTAATTGAAAAAAAATTAAGGAGAAATTTGTGGAACCTAGGGAGTCATGAGGACATTGAGGAAAATACTTGATATGTATGTACTTTTATGTACTTTGCTTTCCAGATCCATGCAAAGATTTACCTTCCTAAAACTATCTCTTCTGAAGTTATAAATCCATACATGTGATTGCACATTTTGCTCACTTAAGCACAAGCTTTAAGTATAGGGAACACTTCGGTCAGTAAAAAAAGCCTCTTGATGAAAGTGAAAGAGGAGAGCGAAAAAGTTGGGCTAAAGCTCAACATTCAGAAAACGAAGATCATGGCATCCGGTCACATCACTTCATGGGAAATAGATGGGGAAACAGTGGAAACAGTGTCAGACTTTATTTTGGGGGGCTCCAAAATCACTGCAGATGGTGACTGCAGCCATGAAATTAAAAGACGCTTACTCCTTGGAAGAAAAGTTATGACCAACCTAGACAGCATATTCAAAAGCAGAGACATTACTTTGCCGACGAAAGTCCATCTAGTCAAGGCTATGGTTTTTCGAGTGGTCGTGTATGGATGTGAGAGTTGGACTGTGAAGAAGGCTGAGCACAGAAGAACTGATGCTTTTGAACTGTGGTGTTGGAGAAGACTCTTGAGAGTCCCTTGGACTGCAAGGAGATCCAACCAGTNTGGTTATGTATGGATGTGAGAGTTGGACTGTGAAGAAGGCTGAGCGCCGAAGAATTGATGCTTTTGAATTGTGGTATTGGAGAAGACTCTTGTCCCTTGGACTGCAAGGAGATCCAACCAGTCCATTCTGAAGGAGATCAACCCTGGGATTTCTTTGGAAGGAATGATGCTAAAGCAGAAACTTCAGTACTTTGGCCACCTGATATGAAGAGTTGACTCATTGGAAAAGACGTTGATGCTGAGAGAGACTGGAGGTAGGAGGAGAAGGGGATGACCAAGGATTAGATGGCTGGATGGCATCACTGACTCGATGGATGCGAGTCTGAGTGAACTCTGGGAGTTGGTGCTGGACAGGGAGGCCTGGCGTGCTGTGATTCACGGGGTCGCAAAGAGTCGGACACGACTGAGCGACTGAACTGAACTGAAATGGCACCTCTGCACAGGAGTATTTTGGAGGAAGAAGAGAACTTAACAAAATGCTCTTATTCCTGGAGCTGGTTATCAGGTTTTGAGTAACCGATGTAACCAATATCAGTTGAATTTTTTGATGACTAGAAGCCACTTGCACNGGATTAGATGGCTGGATGGCATCACTGACTCGATGGATGCGAGTCTGAGTGAACTCTGGGAGTTGGTGCTGGACAGGGAGGCCTGGCGTGCTGTGATTCACGGGGTCGCAAAGAGTCGGACACGACTGAGCGACTGAACTGAACTGAAATGGCACCTCTGCACAGGAGTATTTTGGAGGAAGAAGAGAACTTAACAAAATGCTCTTATTCCTGGAGCTGGTTATCAGGTTTTGAGTAACCGATGTAACCAATATCAGTTGAATTTTTTGATGACTAGAAGCCACTTGCACACAGCAGGAAGTGTCAAATGCATCACACAGCATGACACTTTTCACACAGCCTCCCCATTAGTATATTGATTTCTTGAACAAAAATTAATAAGCTCCTACTATGTGCTGAGCAGTGATTTGGGTGCCATGCGAGCAGGGCAGACCAGTAGATGCTGTTTATGGAGCTTCTGTTCTGGTGGGGAAGGAACGGGAAGGGCAAATCAACAACAAACCACTAAGTAACTTATTCAGACCATGGTCAGAATAGTGTGATAAACACATTCATGGGACAGATAGCAAAGTGAAAGTGTTAGCCACTCAGTCATGCTTGACTGTTTGCAACCGCATGGACCGTGGCCCACCAGGTTCCTCTGTCCACAGAATTCTCCAGGCAAGAAAACAAGAGTGGATAGCCATTCCCTTCTCCAGGGGATCCTTCTGACCCAGGGATCGAACTTGGGTCTCCCACATTGCAGGTAAGTTCTTCACCATCTGAGCCAACAGGGAAGAGATGGTAAAGAAAGGCTTTTTTTGAACTGATGTTTAGGGTAAGATCAACATGAGGGGCTTGGTTTAGGACCATCCTTTAAGGAAGTTACCTTATACCAACTTTCTTAGTTTCATTAGTAATCACCTTCCTTTATATATAACATAAGGAGTGATGGACCATTCTAATTTCCTCTTCCCTGCTTAAAAATAAGAATGCTGATAGGAAAAAGCAGAGATTTACAACTGGCCTGTGTAGTTGTTGAGAACATAATAGGTAAAGTCTTCAGAACAGCCATACTCCCGTTTCTGGCGAATTGCTCAATTATATCAATATCAATCCTGTTTCCTGCCATATTTCTCATTCCAGCCACAGCCCCTCTGGAGAGACTGCCCTAGGTGGACACATGACATCCCGTGTGAACTGTAGATGGCCTAGGAGATGCCCTGGTGTGACCAATGTGAAGGGCAGACACAGGGCACCCGGAAACCACAGCATGAGCCACAGTCAGTCAGAAAGCTACGTGCGAGCTGAAACCATGGCCAGAAGGAGCAGGACGAAGGGCTGTATGTCCTACAGAGCCGGACTCAGATGGTGGTGTGAGAAGAGCAGAAAGACAGGCAAGAGTGGTGTCACAAATGAGGGCAGGCGCACCGGAATGAATAGTCGTCAACCAGGCTGTGAAAGGACCAAGGTCCGCCTTAGGTCCAGTGCTGTCGCGTCAGTCGTGTCCACCTCTCTGTGACCTTACGGGCTGTAGCCCGCCAGGCTCCTCTGACCATAGGATTCTCCAGGCAAGAATACTGGAGTGGGTAGCCATGCCCTCCTCTAGGGGATCTTCCTGACCCAGGTCTCCTGCATCGCAGGCAGATTGTTTTCCATCTGAGCCACCAGGGAAGGCTGCCACTTAGGTACAGAACCAGTAGCAACTCTGTCTCTGCAAGCTGAGTTGTGCTACCATTTCTAATCACCCCAAGAGATCCATCCAGTATATGCCTCCACCTTGCCAACCAGACTATTTTCCCAAGTCCGCAGAGCCACATGGTTAAAATGCTGGTTTGTCCATTCTTACTGACCTACCGACCTTCCTTCCTCCTTCCCTCCCCCGCCCCCAGGTATCCTCACAATAAATCCTAGTCACTAACAGTCTCAGAGGGAGCCTCTGCCCCAAGGAGAGGACAGTCTGGTGAAACTGAACAAAACTACACATACACTCACCCTCTGACCCAGCAATGCCACTTACGAAAAGCTACCCTGAAGGTACACCACCACTCATACACAAACACAAACGCACAAGCTTATTCATGGCAGTGTTATTTGAAATTGCACAATACTGCAAACAGTTTAAATGCCCAAATGCAGGAAAGTGGTCAAAATAACAACAGCATGTTATACATGTTGAAGCAGTAGGCTGCGCTAAAACAAGAATAAATAAATCTTTATGAGTCGATGTGGAGTGATTTCCAGAAATCAAACGTTATCATTCAGCGACAAAAACGGTCAACGGGACTAAGAGGAAAGCTGTTACAAAGAGGTATGAACTTACAGGTAACCACTAGGAGGACGTGAAATATGAAGAGAGAGAAAAAGGGCGAGTCTCTGACTTTTGTTATCAGGAATCTAAGGCGAACCACAGAGCACTGCTGAACGTCGTGCGACCAGTCTAGAACACACAGCGTCTAAATTCCAATTTCTACTTGTGAAAACTTGGAAAACACCACACTGGACACATCAAAATGGCTCTGTATCCACAGTCAGCCCGTTCAGCAAAGCAGAGGTGGGAGAAAGTGAACTTTGGGGACGAAATAGTCAACATTTAAATAAGTGTGTATTAGTCGCTCAGTCGGGTCCGACTCTTTGTGAACCCATGGACTGTAGCCCACCAGGCCCAAGGCCCCTCTGTCCATGGGATTCTCCTGGCGAGAAGACTGAAGTCAGTTGCCACCCCCTTCTCCTGTCTCCTGATCCAGGGACAGAACCCGGGTCTCCCGCACTGTAGGCATCTTCTTGACCATCTGACCCACCAGCAAAGTCCTATTTAGACAAGAACTGTGGGGTAATGGCAGGAAAAATCAGAACTGTGATGGACGTGCTATTGTTCACCTATACCACTTAGTACTGCTTGGATTCTGAACTTGTCTTTTGTGCAGGGTTCAGGGTCGGGGTAAGGGAGGTTTCAGAGATCCTCCTCTGAGAAGCTCAGATGATGCGAATGGAGAGCGGTGTTTTGCGCGGTCACCAGCAGAGGGCAGCAGTGCCTGCGTGGTCTCGCAAAGCCCGGAAGCGGAGGAGCTCGGCTCCTGGGGGCCCCAAGCCCACCTGGCGATCAGGAATCACGGCTGGGTGGGGAAGGTGGCATGCAGCTGGGCAAAGGAGATGTGGAGGTACTTGAAGTTAAACACAGCAAATCTGGGAGTCTTCTGAATTTTCCAGGAACACAAATCATAGGAAAACCCACTATTTAGAAGCTGAATGTGCTGTGCTTAGTTAGACTCCTTGCTTCCTGATGGGCGATAGCCCACCAGGCTGCTCTGTCTATGGAATTCTCCAGGCAAGAATTGGAGTTGGCTGCCATTTCCTGTTCCAGAGGATCTTCCCCACCCCGGGACAGAACCCGCATCCCTTACATCTTCTGCACTGGCAGGTGGGTTCTTTACCACAAGCCCCTGATAGCTAAATATGACCTTCAAAACACAGTGCCTGATTTTAGTTACAAGTGAAGCAAAAGATCTATTTAAATTTGTATTCCCAATTACAGATGTGGATGACTGGAAAGCATAAAGGTAATTTATTATTTCCTTCATTTAGTCAACCACATGATGATTCAACCCTTACTATGCACTCAACTCAATATCACATGTCAGAAGGGGAAAAGAAAATGGAGACCCAGCCACGGAGACAATCTAAATAGCTTATTACAAAAAGTCCAAGTCAACGAATCGTCAAAAGTGAGTTACAATGATGCCGATTATGTACTGAAAAAATAACTTTTAACCAAAAAATGAATAATTAGCATTGACATGGAAGTCGGTATTCTTGGTTAACTCAAACCACAGAAAACAGATATTTGAACCATATGGCTGCTTCTGAAACTCTAATTTCTTCATTTCTGATTTTCTTGGTAAACTATATTGTTCAAGCTTACAGGGAAACATTTATCTTGGTTTATATTCTAAATTAGCCTAATAACAATAATAGTAATGGCACCCAGTTCTTACAAAGTATTTACATGAGCTCGGTACGTCGTAAAGCACCCAAGAAATGCTAAGTCATTTAATCTATACAACAACCCACTGAAATGGACACTCTTATGACTCCCTATGTCAGAAGCTCAGAGATGGTTAAGTAGTTTGACCAAGGCCACACAGCCCGTATGTGACAGCATGGGATTTGAACTCGAGACTCCAGGCCCCTAGCTGTGATATCACCCTTACTATTGTCCAGCACTGACCACAGCATTCTCCTCCAGGAGGACTGATCTTCTGTACAGAATTAATTCCCTCTCACTCCCTGGACTGTCACCTTCCATCACTCTAGAGTGACTGATCACCCATCCTTACCTCTTCCCCTTCCCATGAAGGGCCGCATTACATGAACCGTGAAGTTTAACAGAAGATAGAATTCTTTGTTCTTTAGTTTGGCTTTATCCTAAAAGAACATCACACCTCATACTGACCTTTTTCTTATATTCTGCGTTGATAATTTACGTAACTGTTTTTGTGACTTTTTCATAGAAGCTAAATTTAAGTCTAGCTTACAAAGCAATCGCAGAAGTTATCTAGACTCAAAACATCTGTTCCCCTCCATCCCTCCTTTCTCCCCAAGGTAATTTTGCCAGGTCATGTAGCGGCTTCCTCCCAAATATTCCCCAAAACGTCTTCTAAATCTTCTTTTCCATTTCAGTAGCAGCTCCTAATGCTCCTTACCCCAGCTTTATAACAGCCTCTCAACTGGTCTCCAGACCCCGATTCATCCCACAAACTTCTGCCAGATGAAGCTCCAGAAGCTACTTATAGATCAGATCGTATTTCTTGCTCCGAAACATTGTATGGCTTCGCTTGTCTACAAAATTAAGTCTTTTCACCTAAGACTAGTTTCTGGTGCTTTCTGGTTCATAAAGGTACTTCGCCCATAAGTAAATTCATAAAGACAGAAAGTAGAATAGAGGTCACCAGAGACAGGGAGAGTGGGGAGTCAGTGTTTAATGGTTACAAACTTTCTCTCTGGGGAGAATGAAAACAATTTGGAAATAGCAGTAAAGGTTATCCAACACTGTGAATGTAATTCATACCGCTGAACAATACAGGTAAAAATGATTACAATGTCAAATTGTATGATATATATATATATATATATATATATTAGCACAATAAAACATTAAAAACATTCATTCTAGCACAACTAGACCAATGTGCTTCCTTCCTCTCTGAACTCCATTCCCCAATTAATCGTTAGCTTTACACAGGGCAGAAAAAATGAATAATCTGCATTGTAAACGATTTCTCTAAACTTGCAAAGCTTCCTGTGTCCTCCTCCTGATCAGGGAAGTATTAGAATAAACATTTCAGACCATCTCTAGTGGTTTTTATTGCTTTTTTTTTGTCACAAGATTATAGGAACAGTCTGGTTTTTTTCTTCTCAGTGAGCACAGGCCTTCTAGTACAAGCCTACAGAAATACCAACACAGGTTTACGTCACGGACGCTGCTTTCTAATCAGATAGATAGTCTCTCAAAAAATATTTCTCCAAGGAGGTCCTGAGTGCTCGAGACCATCACTCCATGCACTGTGCTCTTATCTGTCCCTTTTCAGAGGCATGGACAGGGGAGCCTGGCGAGTTACAGTCCATGGGGTTCAAAAGAGCCAGACACAACTGAGCAACTTAACACGCAGCATGCACGCAATCTGTTTAAAAGGCTACACTTGCTGAGCTGCAGCTTTCTTGTCACTGCAGGAATGTCTAAACGTGAAGAGTGCACATGTCTAGAGGATGGCGCTTAAGCAAGCTTGACTCCAAGAATTCTGTACTCAAAACAGGAAGGTCCTACTGTAGAGCAAGGGAGCTATATTCAAAACCTTGTAATCACCTAATATCAAAAAGAATCTGAAAAAGAGTAGATACATATGTGACTGGATTACTTTGCAGTACACCAAAAACTAACATAACAGTGAAAATCAACTATACTTTCATTTTTTTTAATTAAAAAAATTAAAAAAAACTCTACTCTCAGAGAAGATGAGAAAGGATTCTTGGAACGTGGCACCAAGAAACCAGTGCTTTGTCTCCACGCTCAGCTCCTCTCACCTGCAGCTCACGGGGTCCTCCTGCAGAAGCCGTGGGGTGCATGTGAGACCATCAGCTCTGTGGGGTGGATGAAACTTCTAGAAGCATTTCCCCCCATGGGCTGGGCAAGTACCTGCAGCCCAGACTTAGGAAGACCAAGGATGATGACAGGATACTGGCAGATGCTGGAAAGAGTCTGACAGTCACCTGTGACTCCTGTGATGAAGGGTGACGGGGGGGAGCTCCTGGCATTGGGCAAGCTGACACCCCTGACTGATACTGCCCCCCCACACCCTCCCCCAGCAACATGCACATAGAGACACTCAGAGGAATGGTCTGAAACTGCACCTGCCGCTCTGCCACAGCGCAGTAGCTGTCTCTTATACACATCTAGNATTGGGCAAGCTGACACCCCTGACTGATACTGCCCCCCCACACCCTCCCCCAGCAACATGCACATAGAGACACTCAGAGGAATGGTCTGAAACTGCACCTGCCGCTCTGCCACAGCGCAGTAGCATCTAGGAGAGAAGGACCGCAAACGAAAAGTCCAGTATCCAGTCAAGATCTACTAAGCGTCAGGAAGATACTTGAAAGGAACCAAATTGCCAGGAACTATCAGACCCAAATACCCCTCCCAAGGAAACAATTAAAATTCAAAACCAATTATAGACAAACTGGAGAGAGCTCTCATGATGGGAGAAGGTGAACAGGAGCGGGTCAAACCACTCAACAGGGTGTAAAGGGTTGTTCTGTAAACATGGAGCTGATAGTTGTTAAAGCAGTGTGACAGACACAGCATTTATGCACCAAATCATAAAAGCTAAAAACACAAAGCAAAAACGATGACAAATTCATGAACTATTTGACAAAGTTACTATTACATCAGAGGCTTCTCTATATCTCCTTTAGATAGCATATCCGGCAAGGAAAAGAAAAAAATAAAAGCAAAACATAGAGGAATTAAATATACAATCAACAAGTTTGATATCACTGGTACTTATAGAGTCTTACGTCCACTGAATAAAGAATGTACCTTATTTTCACAGGGACAAGAATACCTATTAAAACTTATAAATAAATGATATATAGTCACAATTAAAATTTTAAAACATTCAAAAGCATACGGATTTCATGGCTTTTCTATTCTCACTAAATAAAACTGGTTATAACTAACTCATAGACACAGAAAACAAACTTCTGAAATAGGAGAAAGGTGTGGCAGAGAGGGGATTGATTATGAGGCTGGGATTAACATTTCCACAGTAATATAGATGTAATGAGAAGCAGCAAGGGCCTACTGTATACCACAGGGAACTCTACTCAGCAGTCTGTAATCACGTGTATGGGAAGAGTCTGAAGAAGAAAAGACATATGGAAATGTATAACTGAAACAGGTGCCTGTATACCCAAACAAACATGACTCTGTAAATCAACTATATTCCAGTATATGATAATAATAATTAATTTTAAAAAGAAAGGAAAAGAAAAGAAATGGCAATGGTATTCCCCTCTGGCCTGGGTGACCTGGGGTGCTGTCATATCCCTGGGGCCTGAGCATTCTTGGGGCCCACAGCTGCACTGGAGGGGAGCTGAGGGAGCTGGGGAGGACGTGCCAGCAAAGGAGCCCCGATGAACGTGGAGCACCTGGCCCCCGGTGCAAGGGACCCCAGATCCAGGTGGGCCCCCTTTAGAGCTCAACCAAGCCTAGTGCACCCCCACAACGGTGGCCCCTCTGGGCTGGAAGAGCTCTGTAAGTTTCCTGGTGGGGGTTCCCACCAGCAGCCAGCTTCCTGGGAGTTGCCCCACCTGAGCACCACAGCACTCAGGAGTGCAGTTTGGGGAGGGCTTGGGATTTCTCTGGGGGTGCAGGATAAGGGGGAAGAAGTCATGAGACCAGAGCCATGGAACAGTCCTTTCTAATCTACAACCCAGGAACAGGACTTTCGCCAGAGCACCGGCTGCCCCAGGAACCTGAGTGAAACATGAAGAAGTGCTGCCGCCTTGTGGACATTTCAACAACAGCTTGCAAACCGGTGCGGAGGAGCCCTTGAAATTTACAAGGCCTGCGGAACTGTAAAGGATACTTGCCCTCAAGCAATGTCCTAGGGTGGGAAAGCAGAAAAAAAAGAAAAGGAAAACAATTCAAAACAGGGTGGACCTTCAAGAAATCAACCTCAAGACGTCACCTCAAGTAACACCTCTTCTTTTTTCTTGAAGTACATGAAAAGATGCCCCACATTGCAAATTATTCAGTTCAGTTCAGTCGCTCAGTCGTGTTCGACTCATCGCCAGGCCTCCCTGTCCATCACCATCTCCCGGAGTTCACTCAGACTCACGTTCATCGAGTCCGTGATGCCATCCAGCCATCTCATCCTCTGTCGTCCCCTTCTCCTCCTGCCCCCAATCCCTCCCAGCATCAGAGTCTTTTCCAATGAGTCAACTCTTCTCATGAGGTGGCCAAAGTATTGGAGTTTCAGCTTTAGCAGCATTCCTTCCAAAGAAATCCCAGGGCTGATCTCCTTCAGAATGGACTGGTTGGATCTCCTTGCAGTCCAAGGGACTTCAAGAGTCTTCTCCAACACCACAGTTCAAAAGCATCAATTCTTTGG
>SJYV01016192.1:1434905-1451283 GCA_006410875.1 Neotragus pygmaeus | reverse complement strand
TTCCCTTCTCCAGGGGATGTTCCCAACCCAGGAATCAAATCCAGGTCTCCCACTTTGCAAGCAGATTCTTTACCAGCTGAGCACCAGGGAAGATACATGAATGGATGGTGAGGATATTATACTAAGTGAAGTCAGTCAGTCATACAAAGACAAACACTGTATGATTCCACTTCCATGAGAAACACAGAGTCATCAGAATCATAGAGACAAAAAATAGAATGGTGACTGTCAAGGCCAGGAAGAAGGAGGGAATGAGGAGTTTAATGGGTATAGAGTTTCCATTTTAAAGATGAAAGGGTCTCTGAGATAGATAGTGGTGATAATTGCACAAATGAATATTATTATCAAATGCATTTAATATAATTAAATATTAAATGTATTTAATATAAAAATTAAATACAAACATGAACAAAGCTGGTAAATGTGATGGGATTCCAGATGAGCTATTCCAAATACTAAAAGATGATGCTGTGAAAGTGCTACATTCAATATGTCAGCAAATTTGGAAAACTCAGCAGTGGACACAGGACTAGAAAAGGTCAGTTTCCATTCCAATCCCAAAGAAAGGCAATGACAAAATATGCTCAAACTACCATACAATTGTACTCATCTCACACACTTGTAAAGTAATGCTCAAAATTCTCCAAGCCAGGCTTCAGCAATACGTGAACTGTGAACTTCCAGATGTTCAAGCTGGTTTTAGAAAAGAAAGAGGAACCAGAGATCAGATTGCCAACATCTGCTGGATCATGGAAAAAGCAAGAGAGTTCCAGAAAAACATCTATTTCTGCCTTATTGACAATGCCAAAGCCTTGGACTGTGTGGATCACAATAAACTGTGGAAAATTCTGAAAGAGATAGGAATACCAGACCACTTGACCTGCCTCTGGAGAAACCTGTATGCAGGTCAGGAAGCAACAGTTAGAACTGGACATGGAACAACAGACTGGTTCCAAATAGGAAAAGGAGTACATCAAGGCTGTATATTATCACCCTGCTTATTTAACTTATATGCAGAGTACATCATGAGAAATGCTGGNTCAGAAAATGAAGATCATGGCACCTGGTCCCATCACTTCATGGGAAATAGATGGGGAAACAGTGTTCAACTTTATTTTGGGGGGCTCCAAAACCACTGCAGATGGTGACTGCAGCCATGAAATTAAAAGATGATTACTCCTTGGAAGAAAAGTTATGACCAACTTAGATCGCATATTCAAAAGTAGAGACATTACTTTGCCAACAAAGGTCCACCTAGTCAAAGCTATGGTTTTTCCAGTAGTCACGAATGGATATGAGAGTTGGACTGTGAAGAAAGCTGAGCTCTGAAGAATTGATGCTTTGGAACTGTGGTGTTGGAGAAGACGCTTGAGAGTCCCTTGCACAGCAAGGAGATCCAACCGGTCCATCCTAAAGGAAATCAATCCTGAATCAGCATCAGGACTGATGCTGAAGCTGAAACTCCAATACTTTGGCCACCTGCTGTGAAGAACTGACTCATTTGAAAAGACCCTGATGCTGGGAAAGATTGAAGGCGGGAGGAGAAGGGGACAACAGAGGATGAGATGGTTGGATGGCATCACCAACTCAATGGACATGAGTTTGTGTAAACTCTGGGAGTAGGTGATGGACAGAAAAGCCTGCTGTGCTGCAGTCCATGGGGTCACAAAGAGTTGAACATGACTAAGTGACTGAACTGAACAACAAATTCTTAAAGAGATGGGAATACCAGACCACTTTACCTGTCTCCTGTGAAACTGTATGTGGGTCAAGAAGCAACAGTTAGCACTGGACATGGAATGACAGATTGGTCCAAAATTGGGAAAGGAGTATGTCAAGGCTGTATATTGTCACCCTGCTTATTTAACTTCTATGTAGAGTACATCATGCAAAATGCCAGGCTGGATGAATCACAAGATGGCATCAAGACTCCCAGGAGAAATATCAACAACCTCAGATATGCAGATGACACCCCTCTAACGGCAGAAAGTGAAGAGGAACTGAAAGAGGCTCTTGATGAGGGTGAAAGAGGAGAGTGAAAAAGTTGGTTTGAAACAACATTCAAAAAACTAAGATCATGGCATCTGGTTCCATCACTTCATGGCAAAGAGAAGGGGAAAAAGTGGAAGCAGTGACAGATTTTATCTCTTGGGCTCCAAAATCACTGTGGATGGTGACTGCCACCATGAAATTAAAATACACTTGCTCCTTGGAAGGAATGCTATGACAAATCTAGACAGCATACTTAAAAGCAAAGACATTATTTTCCCAACAAAGTTTCATTTAGTCAAAGCTATGGTTTTTCCAGTAGCCACAGACGAAAGTTGGATCATAAAGAAGGCTGAACACCAAAGAACTGATGCTTTTGAACTACAGTGTTGGGGAATACTCTTGGGAGTCCCTTGGATGCAAGGAGATCACACCAGTCAATCCTAAAGCAAATCAACCCTGAATATCCATTGGAAGGACTGATGCTGAAGTTGAAGCTCCAATTTTCTGGCCACCTAATGCAAAGAGCAGACTCACTGGAAAAGACTTTGATGCTGGGAGGACAGAGGAGCCTGCCGAGTTATAGTCCATGGGGTCACAACGAGTCAAACGTGACTTAGCCACTGAAAAACAACAATGAAATAGATAACCCCCTTAAGATCCTGATAATGTAAGAGACTGAAAGAGAGAGAAAAATAGTGTGAGCAATACAGGCAAGATTAGAAAGGAGAAATAACCAGAGACAGAAGTGATTAAAGTAATTTAGGAGAAGAGAATAATCAACTTTAGCACAACAATTTTCCAAATTTGAAAGGATGAATTCCTAGCAATATGATAAAATGTGAAAATAGATCCAGGACAAAAAGTTTATAATTCTGAATTATCTAAGAAAAGCTGCAGATATTGAGAAAAGTGTTTCAGTAATGCCTTTAAAAACTATAAATATTTGGGAGACGTTAGAGATATTTGAAGATATTGAAGATATATTTGAACTGTTAAATAATAGTTGTGGATTAGCACCAGTTTNATTATCTAAGAAAAGCTGCAGATATTGAGAAAAGTGTTTCAGTAATGCCTTTAAAAACTATAAATATTTGGGAGACGTTAGAGATATTTGAAGATATTGAAGATATATTTGAACTGTTAAATAATAGTTGTGGATTAGCACCAGTTTTCATTGTTGTTGCAAGTTAGGTATGACAAAGCCCTTAGTATTAAAACTTGTATACTGAAATATTTAGGAATGAAATGTCATAATGTCACACACACATAAACAAATATAGCAACATCACTGTAAACTACAGTAATGAGAACTGTATCGTATTGGTATAAAGAGAGACAAAAGTTGGTCAATGGAACAGCATAGATAACCCACGAATAAACTCACATCCATACAGACAATGGATGTGCTGCTGAATTTTGACAGCAGCACAAAGGCAATTCAACCACTGGTGACTTTTCAACAAATTATGCTGGAAAAATGGGATATCCATATGCAAAAAAGTGAAATAGAATCCCTCTCTCTCAACAAGTTAAAACCCAACACTATAAAACTTCCAGAACTTTCCCAATGGCCCAGCGGTTAAGACCCTGTTTCCACTGCAGGGGGCGAGGGCTTTAGCTCTGGTGAGGAAACTAAGATCCTGTGGGCAGCGAAGTGTTGTCAAAAAACATAAACAAGCTGATAAAATATGAAATCTAAACACACACACAAACGAAAACTTCTAAAAGAAAACATCACAGGAAATCTTGTTGACCTTAGGTCTGTTGCTATTTAGTCGCTCAGTTGTGTCCAGCTCCTTGCAACTCCATGGACTGTAGCCTGCAAGGCTCCTCTGTCCATGGGATTTCCCAGGCAAGAATACTGGAGTGGGTTGCCATTGCCTACTCTAGGGTTCTTCTATCTGTGATTGTATCCTAAATTTCTTTTCTTATAAGGAAAACAGTGATTGTTTTAGGATCTAGCACTAACCTCATTTTAGTTTATGTCTCTTTTTTTAAGTTTTTTTTTTTTGATGTGGACCATTTTAAAGTCTTTACTGAATTTGTTACAATATTGCTTCTGTTTTATGTTTTGATTTTTTGGCCCCAAGGCATGTGGAGATTGTAGTTCCCGGACCAGGGATTGAACCTGCAAACCCTGCATTGGAAGGTGAAGTCTTAACCCTTAGACCACCAGGGAAGTCCCTACTTTACATCTTCAAAGGCCTATCACCAAATACAGTCACATTCTGAAGTACTAGGGGGTTAGGAATTCAACATTTCAATTTGCAGGGACATTGTTCAACCCATAACACAATGGAAGCACACAGGGAGAACACCCTTGGACCAGGGGAGAAAGAAACACAGTGACAGCCCAAGTCAGCGGGCCTCAGTGAATTAGCCAAGTACGTTCTATGATTGGACCAGCAGTCACCTGGCCTCCTAACTTGCAAACTCTGCTTCATCCTTGCTTTGCTTTTCTGCATTGTAGCCTAGTCAGGAAGTAGCAAACATGTCTGATGTGGCTGATGCTCGTGTGTTGTGAATCAGAGGGAGGTAGGGACAGGGGAGGTAAGCCTGGGTTGCATTACTAACCAACTTCAATCTTTATGCCCTAAGGAGTCACAGAAACCATTTGCCAGTTAGTTCTAAGCCCCACTCATATAACCAGGTAACTACAGCACACTTGGGTTAGCACTTGCTTCTGAATCCTGGTTCTACTGCACAGGGACTGGGTCCTTAGGAAAAGTTACTTCCCAGAGCTTCTGATTTCCTGTCTATACAATGGGTAATAATAATAATACTGCTCAGTATTAATAATAATAATATTTCCTAGTATTACTAATAATACTGCACAGTAATAATATTGCCCAGCCTGGATGAGAGGGGAGTTTGGGGGAGAACAGATACATGTATGTGTGTGGCTGAGTCCCTTTGCTGTCTGCCTGAAACTATCATGACACTGTTAATCGGCTCAATTCTGAAACAAAAAAAAGCTTTAAAATATAATAATAACACTGCCCAATCCATAGTGATATCACAGGAAATGTGCTCAGAACAGGGTCTAATCCATACCAAGTGCCCATGAAATGCCAGTTATTATCTGGCAGCCAAGAAATTTTAAAGCCCTACGTTAAAAATTTATAATCACCTGATGACTCAAAGGAGCTCTTTTATTCTCAAAGTTGCTATTAAAAATAGAAACAAATATGTCCATAGTTCTCTGAATGCCAGATCTGTGAAGACCTAATCCATTTTAAAACGAGAGCAGTCCTGGGAGCAGCTAAGAGAAGTCACAGAGCCGGGGACTTTAGGATACACACTGGTCCATGGACCATCACTTTGCCCCTATAGACTCCTGCTTTACATACATTTCTAGCCACTCTGCCTCCTGGGTTTTCCAGAAACAGCAAATTAGAAAATAAAGGAGGAAAAAGCTTAAAAGCGGGTGCCCTGACAGTAGCAAGATGTGACAGCTGACAGTGTGTCAGCTAAGAAAGAAGCAAGAAAATTAAAAAGCTGACCAAACCGTCCCACACAGCTCAATAACCTCCCGAGGGCTTTCCCACCCGGCACAATGATGGATGTTTTTAGGGATGACCCCGAGCCCTGCGTTCCTCGCCGTGGAAATGGCCTCTCCATCCATTCAGCTGCTCGAGCTTGAAAAATCAGCTCTCCTCTGGCTCTTTCCTTCTACATCTATCTAGTCGGTCACCAAGTCCTATCAATTCCCTCTTAAATGGATCTTGAGACTCTGGTGCCTGACAAAACGGATGGATGTCCTGAAATATTAACCCACAGTCCCCTGCTTTATTACTGTCTGCTGGACAAGTGCATGGGAGACGCCCACCCGGGCTCCTGGGCTCCCTGCCTCCAGCCTCGCTGTATGAGGTCAGTATAATCACAGCGGGGTTGGGGACATGCTCCAAGCCCATGAGTGCCTGTCATGTGTCATGGGGGCATATGCTCATCACTTTTGTTCCAATAAAAAAAAAAANTTGTCTCACCCTTACCACCCCCCACCCACTTGCCCCAGGCCCACAAGTTTGCTCTCCGTGTCTGTATCTCCTCTGCTGCCCTGAGAACAGGTTCGTCAGTACCATCTTTCTAAATTCCATGTATATGCGCTAATACACGTATTTGTTTTTCACCTTCTAACTTAGCTCACTCTGTATGTTAGGCTCTAGGTTCATCCACCTCATTAGCACTGACTCAACTGCGTTCCTTTTTATGGCTGAGTAATATTCCATTGTATGTATGTACCACAGCTTCTTTATCCATTCATCTGTCGATGGACATCTAAGTTGCTTCCATGTCCTAGCTATTGTAAATAGTGCTGCAGTGAACATTGGGGTGCACATGTCTTTTTCTATTATACAGGGTATATGCCTCGTAAGTAATGGGATTGTTGGGTCATATGGTAGTTTTATTCCTAGTTTTTAAGGAATCTGCATACTGTCTTCCACAGGGGCTATATCAATTTACATTCCCACCAACGGTGCGAGAGGGTTCCCTTTTCTCTGCATCCTCTCCCAGCATTTATTGTCTGTAGATTTTTGGGTGATGGCCATTCTGACAGGTGTGAGGTGATATCTCATGCAATGTACTTTTTCAAGATGAGTCACAGGCACGTGGAGGGAACCAGAATATGGTTTGAAGCCTGGCTTTACCACTTGCTCGGGTGTGAATTTGGGCGTCGATTCTTGAGGGTTTGGCTTTGCGGTTTGTGACGTGGTGATGACAGCGACTCTCCAGGGCATGTGGAGGAACTGAGCGCGGCCGCACCTCACCAGCTGCCTTGTACCTCGGAGTCCTTTCAGTCAGTGTGGTTGTTTCTATAATCCTTCTTCCTGGGATGGACAGTTCAGTTCAGTCGCTCAGTCGTGTCCGACTCTTTGCGACCCCATGAATTGCAGCANCCCTTCTGATCCGTTTCAAGGTCTCTGTCATGGTTCTAATGCAGGGAAGGGTGTTGGGCATAGGATCTGCTTTTGTGGGAGAGAGCAAGCTTAGACAGGACTGGCTTATGCTGCAGGAATCACTGAGTTCTCTGTGCAAGAGGATGCGGGGTCCACGTTCACATCTGGGTGATTTTCCGCTCACCTTTAGGCTTCCCTGGCGGCTCAGATAGTAAAGAACTGCCTGCAATGCAGGAGACCCGGGTTCGATCCCTGGGTCAGGCAGGTCCCCTGGAGAAGGGAATGGCTGCCATTCCAGTATTCTTGACTGGAGAATCTCATGGACAGAGGAGCCTGGTGGGTTCCAGTCCATGGGGTTGTAGAGAGTTGGATATGACTTAGAGATCAAACTTCCTTTCACTTTCACCTTATCGAAGGCTGAACTCCAGAAGAACCATTAACACCAACACTGCAAAGAACTGAAGATATGTATCTTAAGAGGGTCCTTATTATTTCCACCTTCACTCTGAAATGAAGACAAATGTGCTTAGCGTCTTTAATGCAGGCATTTCTAGTCCATCAGCATCCCCCTGATCATTAGGTGGATAAAGTGTCTTCTAATTATGAGTCTTAAATGGAGTACTTTTGCCTGCAGTGAAGCAATTTGCCTTTTAGCTTGAAAACCTTTGAATAAGGATGTTAGGTATGTACCTGTCTGGTTGTTCCAGGGAGCGCCCTTTATTAACAACTGCCAGTCATTAACAAAACACAGGTCTTCACACACCGTCCTCACCTCCGTTGCTTGTGCACAGCCGGCTCTCCTGGATGTTCCTCTCTTGTGTGGGTTCCAAAGACTTAATAGTCTCACGTATCTCCACCATGCTATGTCCTCAGATCAACAGTGCTCAGCGGTTGGTTCTGTACAATCGCTCAGCCACCGAGTAGCACCTGAGATAGCCATGTCACACCGCCCGGGGACAGACCGCCCTTACACCGTGACACTCTCTGTGCCATGCTTCCAAGCTCTGAGGCACGTGTCACTGAATGTCACAAAGCCACATGAGAGCGCTGCTTCCCCTGCCTCCCAAAGCCTAGCAGAGGGTGGGCACCGTTCCACAGACGCTCCAGCAGCCGAGGAGATTTTATTCTTAATATCTATTCACCTACCACCCACTCTCAGCCTTCCCTTGATTTCCCAGATAATGCCTTTTGAAACTCCAATCGCCTTCGGTTTTATTTTAATCCGTGATGTGCTCACATTCCGAGCAAGAGACAGAAAGAGCACAAGAAAGCTTCTGGTTTTTTAACACTCTGGGCCAATTTTACATTTATATGCAATAGAAACTGATGCAGATAAAATACTCTTGCTTAGGATTATCAGTGCTTTTTTTAAGTTGGCAGTAACTGCTTTACAATATGCTGGTTTCTGCTATACAACAATGAGAAAGAGTCATAATTACAATACACACACACACACACACACACACACCCTCTCCCCCATCCCCTCCCCACCTCTCTAGGTCATGACAGAGCACCAAGCTGAGCTCCCCGTCTTCTACAGCGGCTTCCCACGAGTCACCTGTTTCACACATGAGAGAGTATACATGTCAAGGTTTCCTTTTCAACTCGTCCTACCCTGTCCTTCCCCCGCTTCATCCACAAGTCTTTTCTCTTCATCTGCATCTCCATTTCTTCCTTGATAAAGAGGTTCATCAGTACCATTTATCTAGATTCCGTGTAAATGTGTTCAGTGTCTTGTTTTTTTCCCAGTGTGGTTTTTTACTTAAGTTGGTCAAATAATTGCACAGATTTAGCTTAAATCACTTTTAAGCTTTTCAGACATTTATAAGTCAACCAGTTTTTGCATGTCTCCATGAACAATTCCTTTTTATCCTGTCTCTTCCCTCTTTTTGCTGAGTTTTCTTTTCTGAACCTTTTATAGAACACATGTAAGTGATGCCAGAGAAATATGCGCTCCATGTCCTCTGAAAGCCTGGGAGCGCCAAGAGAAGGTTCTGTCTATATTTTAAATNTTCCTTTTTATCCTGTCTCTTCCCTCTTTTTGCTGAGTTTTCTTTTCTGAACCTTTTATAGAACACATGTAAGTGATGCCAGAGAAATATGCGCTCCATGTCCTCTGAAAGCCTGGGAGCGCCAAGAGAAGGTTCTGTCTATATTTTAAATGATACTTTAAAATAACATTCCATTTTTCTTCTCATTAGATTTCTTACTATTACCCAAAGAGAAGAAAATGAAAGATCACCTTTCGGAGACCTTCACCGTTAACATGTTAGTGTGTTTCGGCCACCTCGTCTCTTAAAAACACAGAGAATGTGGTAAAAGCTTTCCACAAATTTTTGAAGTCAAGTGTAATGGTAAAAATAAAGTCAAGATTTGGTAGCAAGTTGAAATAGTTCCAATAGTCAAGTAAAACTTACTTTGAAATGAACTTATTCCTAAAAAACTGGGGCCAATTCTGACGGAGCTGTCTGGGAAGATTAGCTAAAATACACAATTCCAAGCTTCTCATCACAGTATTAACGCCAAGTGTTCTTTAATGAAAGTGGAAAAGCTTAATCCCCAAAGGTACCAAGCTTAGAAACCTTCAAAAAGACTGGATTTGTGTGAGAGGGGCCAAAATCGATGTACTGTATAAGAAATAGTCCAATGGGGAATTATCTTTAAGGATTCTACTTCCATGTGTGACCATTATGCAAGTGCTTTTATATTTTTGGTCACTGTTTTTTCTTAAAATTATGATCTCTTATCAGGTAGGGGAAATACACTATCTTTCCATTGAAAACCTAAAGAACGTCAACTTTCCTTTCTTTGTACAGTTAAAACAGCAAGTTGAAAACCTTCCTAGGCAGGAATAGCTCATCCTTTTATATTTGGGGGAGTCAGAATACTGGACATATTCCCTATTGTCAGGGGGCTTTTCCAAAGATGGACAGAGGTTTACAAGAGGTTTGCAGACCAAAGACTTCACCCAAATATCTTTTGGTGGCAACCAGGAGCCCAGCCTGGAAAAGAACGCTGGCGTTTTGTGTAAATTTTCTATTTCAGATAACATTTTGACCATTAATTTATAGGAACAAACAAAGGCAAGGATATATTATCGCTCTGGTCTTACCTCACAAAATAATTTGCTCTTTGGGCCAGTCTCCAGGTACAGACTATAATTAATGACTGGTTCCAAATGGGAAACCTGTATTAATACAAAGAAAAATTTAAGAGGCCTATGGGCTATTGTGCACTGCACACATGCTTCATTATTTCACACACTTAGAGACACAGACATTGCTACTTCTATGTGGCAGTTGCTGTCTTACTTGGGGCTGCCGTGGGCTACAGCGAAGCACCACTCACTGTTCCACAAAACAAGAGCAGCCGTGGATTTGGGTGTTGACCCCAATGACCGGCTAAAGCAGGTCAGTGGAAATACAAGTGGGACCGCACAGGGCTGGGGCTGGGGGCCACGCCCTATTCAAAAAAAGAGCAGAAAATACACATCTGGAGTCACCAAAACCTTTACTCAGGTCTCAAAAGAAAACACCTAATAGAGAACACTTTCAGTGCAGAGCACATCTCCCTTAAAAAAGCCTCTCCACTCGATGCTCCATTTTTAAACTCTTCCACACTCTAGCCAGTGACTTCTATTAATATCAAAACACTGTCTTCTCTCTCTGCTTTTCCAAAGGACCTTCTGCCCACATCCAGACCCAAAGGGCTCATCCACCTCTGCTGATCCTGTCTTCACTGCCTGCCTTTATTTCTTCACCATCTGGATCCACTTACCCTTTCTTGCTTCTTTGTCTTTTGTTTTTCAATTCTCCCCAAATAGGAATTTGCAGAGCAAAGCAGAGTCTGAAAGCTGAACAAGCAATGCAAAATCAAAACTCCAAGAAAACTTCCCTTTCTGATGGAACTAATCGGGACAAAATTGTCAGCTGATGTAATCAAAGGCAAGCCTGTTCGCTAAAAATATTTGAAAAGAGCATCTTACCACCTGTCTCCTTGCTCCAAAGACTTTGTTCTCCAAGAGAACTGTTCTGTGCCTTTTAAGAAGGTTGCCACTTTACATCCATCCAACTTCTTCTCTGTCCCATCTAATTTATTCAATAGCATTTTGTGCTGGGTGCCACGGTTACCAAGATGAACAAGGCATATGAGGAACTGGCAACACATTCAAATGGCTGTGAGACTCTGCACTGTATCCTTTTACCTTTCTACTCAGACTCAGAGAGCATGGGTAAAATATTGTGTAAGTTACTCTGGTGTGGGAAGGCATCCTGAAAAATGAGGAATCAGAGTCAGAACATGACCAGGAAAAGTGTTCTGGACAGAAGGAACATCATTTGCATAATCTCTCCTCTGCCACACAAGGAAGAAAAGCAACGAGGGACACATCTTCAGATGTCTGGAGGGTACCAATGTGGAAAGCAAAGAAGCGCTGGTCTGAGTTATTTCAGGAACTGAGAAACAGGCAGGAATAAAAGAAGTCAGATGTACAGTATTCAATCGGAAAGAGAACTTTTTTATACATGGAACAGCCTGATGAGAACAACAGAAAATACTTATGCTTGTCATTATAGACCAAGCTCTGCTCTTAGTGACAAATATATTTTATGAATAAACAAAAAATATCAAATATATAAAATTAATCCTCAAAATAACCCTCTACTCTCACCATCCCTAAGTCATCAGTATAGAAACTGAGATACAGAGCTGCTAGGTAACGTACCTAAGGGGCCACACCAGGAACTGGTGGCCCCTGGATTTGAACCCAGGCAGTCTGGCTCAAGCACTTGTGTTCTCAACTAGTCTGCTACACTTGCCAACACATGAGTATGTCTCCTGTTCCGAAAGGTTTCCAAGTAAAGGCCGGGTGGCCATTCTGCAGGAATGTCCTGGAAGAGTTCCCTTGTGAATGGGAGGCTGAGCTCTGAACTCAAGGCCCCTTTCACCTCTCAACCTGAAAGGCTGATAACTCCTCTCGAATCTTCCTGATAGTCTCACAACTCAGCACCACACTCTTCAAAGTCTCCTTTATTTCATCCACAATTCCAGCCCCACGGACTCCTCAAACCACGAAACTGCCTCAGTCTCAGCGGCACAATTTTCCCTTCACCCAGGCTTGTTGCTCTCTCCCAAATCGTGGTTCTTCAGATCGTTTCAGCCTTTCTGAAAAAAAAGAAAAAGAAAAAAACTCTTCCATCTTCCCCTCTTGCCTGGTGGTTTCCTCCGTTCATATTCTCTCCCTGTCCCCTCCCCATGACTACATCCTCAGGGTCCAGATGTCAGTCTGGCAAAGACATGGTTTACCCCTGAGATGCCGAGAGGGAGGAAATGGGAGGGACAGGGCCGGCTGTGCATGGACTCACAGGAGCCCTCTGTGGACATATGACTATCGTGACTAAGAGCTCCTTAGGTTTTGAGGGCAGAGCGAGGGGACAGAGGAAGAGGCAAACATGAGCTCTGTGTGTGTGGCCACTCAAGCCTGGAGAGCTTTCCACTGAAGGGTCTCTCAGCCTTGGCTCGTGAACAGGGAGCCCCCTCCCCTGTCTCCACAGAATCACAGAGACTTCAGACATCTCTGTGCATCTCAGGAACAGCTGGTGGCTTCGAGATGAATCTAATTAAGCATCTTCCTGGGCTGCAAGCAGTTCTAATTTTAAGATTAAGAGTGTTGCCCAAAATGTATCTCACAGACGACCGGCTTCAGACATTCTATCCTAGACACACCATTCTGTGGCACAAGCTAAATCGCATTACAGAAATTACTCCACCCTGAAGCTTGGCCAAGTCAATAATATTGATGGATGAACCGGGGCTGTCAACCGTTGGAATACAATGCTTCAGACCAGATTCATTGTCCTTTCACCTTGTCATATTTGTGGCTAATGTCCTTTCCCCTGAGAGCCCCTCCTCGGGATAATAAATGTCAGAGAAGATGAAAAGGGATTGCATTTGCTTCAGTCAAATGAAGCAACGTGCAGCTGCATTTTGGCCTCAAATCTAGGCTGGAACTCGGGTGGGTCTGCTCGGTCCCACCCTGCTCTCCTTAACAAACACTGCTAGGACCCTTTGTTCTGTTACACTTGATGAGGTCACAGCAGGACACGGGAAGCAATGGAGACCTGCAAATAGCAGGCTGCCTGATTTTTAGGGACACAAAAGCCAGAATCAAGGAAAGACAATTCCTGGGAGGGAAATTCCAGGGTTCCTGTTGATTCTTCTGCTCGTAAATAGACACCAACATCGAGAGTTCCCTCGAGAACTCTGGGTGACTCCCCATCTCTCTGTTGCCATCACTCATTAAAGGGGTCCTCAGGGGAGAACCTCTCCGCCACCCCCTAAAACAGAACAGACATGAAAACCAGAGAGCTTGCCACTTACCAGTAAGTTTCCCTACCTCAAAAAAAAAAAAAAAAAAAAAAAAAAGGCAAAAACTAAAATCGTAATCAAAGGTCATATAGTAAAATCTAATTTTTTTCTCCCTACAGAAAAAGAGAAAAGTTCAACCAAGTCAGAGTGGACAGCTACATTTTAGGGGTCTCCTGTTCNCAAAAAAAAAAAAAAAAAAAAAAAAAAAAAAGGCAAAAACTAAAATCGTAATCAAAGGTCATATAGTAAAATCTAATTTTTTTCTCCCTACAGAAAAAGAGAAAAGTTCAACCAAGTCAGAGTGGACAGCTACATTTTAGGGGTCTCCTGTTCATCTAAACAGAGGACGGACGGTGTGGGGAGGGGTGAGGTGGGACTTGTAGGGAGAAAAAAAAGCAGAATAAAGGCACAGAGCCCAACTACAAGAAAAGGGGAAATAATGAGAAAGCCTGAAATTCTTTGAGAAGCCTTTCTTTTCAGCTGAGTGGAGTCAGGATTTCCTGTAGTTACCCAGCCATGGACTGGTGTGGGTATCGAATGGGACTTCTCTGCAGAAAAGGCAGATGCAGACAGTTGTGTTGGGCCGTGGTTGGGTTCTGTCCCCAAAACAAGATCAATGTCACCAGATCTCACTCGGCAGTTCACTGAAGCCACAGGACAGGCTGGCCCAGAGACAAAGCTTAGGCATCCTCAATAATTGCCAAAAGCCTTTTGGGTGGGCAAAACCCATTTTCCAGCACCCCACTAGTCCATAAGGCAGAGAGATGCATGTGCGATGCTGAAAAGTCAGCTCTGCCTTGGGTTGACATGGCAACGCAGCCTCGGCTTCCTTCTATTTTCCAAGTTTCTAGTCTTGACTGTGAAAAGGAACAGCCCTCGTAGATTGAAGGAAGTAGAAAACTGAGAAAACCTTTCATTGGGTATAATAGAAACAGGGTCAAACAGTAGGAGGAAGATAAACAAAAATGGGCCAGAGAATGGGAGATCTAATGAAACCCAGGGCCCAGCAGAAAGTTCGAAAAGAGGAAGAGACACAGTGGTAGAAAGAAAGGTGAACCTGAAAACTAAAGGAAAGAGCAGTTATGGAGAGAAGTCAGCGTGGGCTGCTGTAATCATCATTGTTGATATTCTGTAATTGACAATTTAGTGTCTTGAAATCATGGGCCAAACCAACAAGGCAAAGTTGTTTATGCCCATACTATTCCTGGGTTTCAGAAGCACACAGAACTAATGTTACAGATCCTTCAACCACAAACACCAACATTTGTGTTTTGTCCCCTGACAAGGGACACTCTACACAACCCCCCACCCCCACTTTAATAACAAAGGCTCTGCCATGCTCTCCCTCATTCCTACTGCCTCCTGACCACCCAGGTGCTTCTCCATGTGGCTCTGCATGGTGCGGGGTGCCTCTTCCTCTTGGGAACACTGAGTAACAAACTCTGCTTTCAAAGACAGTCATCTCTGTGTTTCCCACTGCAGCACACCTGATGAAAACAAACTCGGGTACACTTTAAAGCAGTTACAACACATCATCCTTGATCCTCAGCAGCATGTGCACTTCCAAATTGTGTTGGCCCCACTTAGGATGAAAACTCTCCAGAAAGTGGACGCAGAGGGAATACATACCTCATGACAAGAAAGGCCATATGTGGCAAATCCACAGCTAACATCATACCTGAAAAAGCGGAAAAGCTGAAAGCAGTCGCTCTAAATCAGGAACAAGTCAAGGATGTCCACTCTCACCACTTTTTTTTTTTCCCAGCACAGGTTTGGAAGTCTTAGCTACAGCAATCAGAGAAGAAAAAGAAATAAAAGCAATCCATCAGAAAAGAAGTAAAACTGTCACTCTGCATATGACATGACACTATACATAGAAAATCCTAAAGACACTACCAGAAAATGATTAGAACTCATCAGTGAAACTGGTAAAATTGCAGGATACAAAATTGATACACAGAAATTTTTTTGCATTTCTACACACTAACAACAGAAGATCAGAAAGAGAAACTAAAGAAACAATCCTATTTACCATTGCACCAAAGACAATAAAAGGCCTAGCAATAAACCTGGAGAGGGCAATGGCACCCCGCTCCAGTGCTCTTGCCTGGCAAATCCCGTGGACGGAGGAGCCTGGTGGGCTGCAGTCCATGCGGTCGCTAGGAGTCGGACACGACTGAGCGACTTCACTTTCACTTTTCACTTTCATGCATTGGAGAAGGAAATGGCAACCCACTCCAGTATTCTTGCCCAGAAAATCCCAGGGACGGGGGAGCCTGGTAGGCTGCCGTCTATGGGGTCGCACAGAGTCGGACACGACTGAAGCGACTTAGCAGCAGCAGCAGCAGCAGCAATAAACCTACCTAAGAGACAAAAGACCTGTACTCCAAAAGTATGACATGTTGATGAAAAAAACTGAAGATGACACGAACAGATGTATTATCAATTAAATTATTTCCAAAACAAAGAATTAGGCTTCTGAGATTAAAAAACTTTTTAAATTAAAACAAAGAAACAACAACTGTGTTGGCATAGCAGGGGACTATATGAGACAGACTGTGTGCTCACAGCCTATGTAATTTTGAAGGAGGAGTTAGTTCACATGACAGCTAATGATGAGAAGAGTTAACCTTGGTTGACAACGTGCAAACAGCGAATGCTTCACATGATTCCTTTCGCCCTCGCCCCAGCTCTGTGAGGCAGGTGCCATCATCATGACCACTTTACACGTGAAGAAACAGACTTGGAAAGGGTGAAGAGCTTGTGATGACTCAGGAGGTGAGCAACAGAGCTCAGAGGCAGTCTCGCTCTCATTGTTGGGTTTTGAATGCTATGTTTATATTATGCTTGTTCCTGCCTCAAACACATGTCTCTCTCTCACTGAGACTGTCACAGAGGCATGAGCATCAGTAAACATTTAATGAGGGCCAAGGGCATGCCTCGCTCTCCTAGGCACCAGGAGGACCTGACTCGGAGAAAGTAAGCTGTGCTCTAAGGGGCTTCCGTGGAACTATACCAGTGTCTTCGGTTCTTTTGTTGAGAACAGCTCACAGACAAGGGGTGCTCTTGAAGATAAAACAGGAGGAGAATCACAGGATTTGGGATAGCTGGGAAAAGTGTGT
>SJYV01016192.1:1371601-1433940 GCA_006410875.1 Neotragus pygmaeus | reverse complement strand
TGTGTGTGTGTGTGTGTGTGTGTAAGAAGCGGAGCACTGGCGGGGGCAGGGCAATTAATCTAGACCTTTAAGGAAAGAGAGGGGTCAGAAGATGGAGAGCTGAGGTGAGGTGTGGAGGTGAGGTAAGGAAGGCAGGAGAAGACTGCACAGGCTGTGTCTGCAGCTCAGCTGCAGTGATCCGGTTTTGACTCGAGTGAGGGATTAGACTGAAACTGAAGAGGCTGGTGCAAGATGATGAAGGGTCTTACGTGGCGATACTAAGGAACCTCGTGCACTGAGGAAGACCTGTCAGCAGCCAAGAGGAGGGGAGGCCGCCAAGAGAGGAGAGCACGTGAGTGGGAGGTGGGGGGCGGTCCTGAAGAGAGGACCATGGTGTTCACTGAATGGAGGCTCGTGGGGCAACAGAGAAGATGGGCAAAGGCTGGAGCGACACAGCCCTCTGTCTTCTCTTTGTTCTCTGATTTCCAGGATCAGAGTCCCAGAATGCAGAAAGGATGTTCTACAGTTATTAACCGAATTACTGGTATGAGAGGAAATGGCATAAAAACATAATGAAGCTCTTGCCTTCTTCTCTATTCCAAGTTCTATTAGAGGCATTTTAAAAGCTAGCATATAACGGGTTTTTCATGACTCAGAACAGTAACACTAGGGCTAGTGTTGCATTTGTCAGTAAAGCTTTTGCTTCAAGCAATTTTCTTTCAATTATTAATGTTTTATTAGATAAATGTAAAGCTACTGAAGAAAATAGAAAGTATAGGTATTACAAAGGAAAATTCTAAATGACATATAGTCTTACCAGCTAGAGATAATGACAGTAATTTTTTCCTGTATTAGCTAATCTTTCAGATATTGTATATGTTTAAACACACATGTGTATATATTTATATTTCAAGTATAATTATATATGTGCATACTTACATTATGTATAGTTCATTCATCGGCATACTATTATATTTCTATGTCAATAATTTTATATATTCAAATATACAGAATGTTTCTGACTTAATGGCTATATGAATGTACCATGAGTTGTTTGTATATTCTACTTGCTTTCTGTTCTTAAGTATTATAAGCAATACAGCAATAAACATGTTTGCACATTTTTGTCTATTTAGGTAATTTTCAAAAATACATGAAAAATGCTACTTCTCAGATTGCTTCCCCTTTGTTGCTTTTAATACTTCATCTCTACACATCTGTCAACCATAATTTTCTCTTTGGCCAATTTTCTTCTGCATAGTCTCACTTGAGATATGACTCTACAAATCTCCCATGAAGAAGAATTCCAAATGATCTCTGTAGCTACTCTGCCCGCAAGAAGGGGAAGAGAACTCCCCACCCCTTAGAGGTAGACTGTACACAGTGGCTTGCCTCCGCTACGGAATGGTATGGAGAGTGGGGAGCAGAGAAATTTTACAGTGGACAAACCTGTCCAACTACCCCAGCCTGGGGCTCATGGTCAACACCAGCAGTCACAATCATGTTAACATCATGACCCCTTCCTAAGCAGTGATGAAATGACACTTTCTCTCTGTGGTGTTCCTCCCAATAACCTAGCGCCCAGCCTCAGGATGAGAAGAGCAGCAGAAAAATTCCAGCTGTCAGCCATCCTATAAAATGCCTGACCAGACTCTTCTGAACTGTCCGGGTCATAAGAAACAAGACTGAGATGTTCTCACAGCCAAGAGAAGCCTATGGAGACATGGCTACTAAATGTCATGTAGTGATCTGGGGGCATGAGGTTAAAAACTTAGGCCATCTGAAGGAAGCATAGACACAAGGTTTATCAAAAAAGGGGGCATCTGGTAAAAACTAAGGCGCTTTGAATAAAGTATGGACTTTGACACATTTTAATAATAGCGTCTCAACACTGGTTCATTGCTTGTCACAAGCATACCATACCAAGATGTGAAGAGTGTGCCAACTTGCCATCTAGTACAGAAGGTTCCAATATTCTATCTACTCAATGTATCTGTAAATATAAAGCTGTTCTATAACATACAGTCTATGGAAACAAGCATAAGAGCATGCTTCATGTGATTAGGGACCAATGTTACCTCCTCAGAGGTGTCTGAAGACGCAGATGCACAGGTGTGGAGGGAACACCAAGCTACTGTATGGGGGCATTATCTGGGCCTCCCCCGAGAGGTGGGGAGGCTGGAGAACAGTGAACAGCACCTGCCTCAGAGGGAGGCCTCAGTGAGGAGGGGCCGTTGTTACCAAACCTTTCTTACATCACTGCAGCCACTACCCTTTCTAGAGCCCTGATTTCCTTAAGGTTAATGGTATATGTTTAACTTCTGAGGTACTAACAAAAACCTACAGAAACACTCCCACCGTGACCGTGACCACAGCCACCTTCAACTATCATTCACCTGGATTTCAAAACAAGGATTATCTACAAGCCAACCATCCGCCTCCTCCTTTCGGAAATTCCAACCCTGCTTGAACATATGTATCCAGGCTAGAAATTCCATACACTCTTTCCTCACACTTATACCAACAGGGAAAGGAGATTTTCAAGGTGGAGTACAACTCCCCTCACCGGGATCACCACCAGTAAGGACAAAAAATGACCACAGATGAAACAGCTTTCTCTGAGTGGATTTAATTTGCTCTCTGACAAGCTCAAGGCTTTAGAAGAGAGCTATCCACCTGAATGGCTAATTCTCCAGGCGAGAACCCTGGGCAGGGGGAAGGTGGCACCATTGAGTCACACTCTCCAATAAGAGCAGACTACAGGAATGATACTGTTACCGTTACCAAGTGACACACTGTGAGACGCACTGATAACTGAAAAGTTTCCTGTTTGCTGGTGACTCACCATTTTAAAATATGCGTTATTTGGACTACTTCTAATAAAAACAGCTAACATGTACAGAACACTTACAAGGGTCCAGGCTGTCTTCAGCAGTATAAATTTCTGGACTTATTTAATCATCAGCCTGCTCTGTGACAGGATAACTGTTATTATTGCCATTGTACAGACAAGAAAACTGAGATGCAGAGAGGTTAAGTAACTTACGGTTACATAGAAGGGGAAGACACGTCATGAAATTTTGATGCCACAATCAAACTGTCCCCATGCCATAAAATACACGTGTCCTTACATACAAATATGTGTGTGTGAGTGCCCAGTTGCTCAGTCATGCACAACTCTTTCTGATCCCATGCACTATAGCCCACCAGGCTCCTCTGTCCATGCAATTTGCCAGGCAAGAATCCTGGAGTGGGTTGCCATGTACATACAAATATACATAAGTATATCTGTGTGCATGTTTGTGTGAATATACATAAACACATATCTTTACTGTAAAATATTCTAAAATTAATATTGGTAAATTTTTCATGACAAGGTCTGTTTCAACTGAAGCTCAAAAGAGAAAATCACTGACTTATCAAAAGCCCATCACAACATTCGTAGATGGTATCATATACAGATTACACAGCAAAAGTAAAGGTTTGGTACATTAGGATGAATTCTTAAGTAAATCCAATTTTTGAACCAGTTTTAGCAGATAGAAGCCTTTGAAGATAATTTGAATGGTATCCAGAAGGAAGCAGCTCTCCCTCAGGACAGTCATTACCAGAGGCTCAATATTTAAGGACAATTGGAAAATTTCAAGTCCCTTTGGAGTTGGAGGGAAGTAGATTTCTCTAATGAATACTATTTCCAATTCTCCTAAGTAAAATACTAAAGGCCAGATCGATTTTCTTTTGGAGTGAATGAGTAGGGCATTTCTGAAACCTCCCCCATATATAACTGACCTCTGACTTGGTATTTTGAGTCTGTAGGTCACAGACATGTCATTTCCATGAGCACGTACATAAATAACCTGAGAAATGAATTTTCCTGGCATTCTGAAGCCTATTTTCTCTAAAACTATTTTTTGTGATATATAATTTCAAATATCTTTAAAGAATGAAAAGTGAAAGTCACTTAGTCATATGAAACTCTTTGTGACCCCATTGATTGTAGCCTGCCAGGCTCCTCTGTCCATGGAATTCTCCAGGAAGAATACTAGAGTGGGTTGCCATTTCCTTCTCCAGGGTGGGTCTTCCTGACCCAGGAATCACACCTGGGTCTCCTACATTTCAGGCAGATTATTTATCACTAGCACTGCCTGGGAAGCCCATCTTTAAGGTATAGAAGTTATTTCTGCACCAATGTCACCTAAGTGGGGAAAGGCTCAATTCACAGCAGCCCAGAGACCTTTATAGAGGTCTTGTTCGGCATCAAGGACCAGGAGGAGAGCTGGAGTGCTATGGTCCTGGGAAAAGGCTGACTGAAACAGCAGATATGAGCAAGATTAGAAGCAGCCAAACATAAACAGAACCCAGGAGGTTATCTGAGCATCACACGCTATGATGGCCCACATGGTAGCTGAAATCTCTCCACAGGTGCGTATCACAAACTGCAGGTTTTCCCTAAGTGACTAGGAGTACTGCTTCTGCTCATGTTACCGTGGCAACACCAAGACCTACTAAAAGGGAGTTCTCTACTGTGGGTTCTATGTCTGTTTATCTAAACGAGGGGTGATGCACACACCCACCAATACTCACACGTGTGCACACAGGCACACACAAGCCAAATGCACTGACTGATTCTTACGTTAGGGAGGAATTTTATTCCAGTTGTGACTTCTTTTGAATCTTATTTCTTATAAGTGGGTCATCAGTTGAAGGTAGGAAGATTTATTGTTACACAGGAATTTTCATTGTAACTATGGGCCTCCCTGGGGCAAAGTTCTCCCTTCTCAAGCCAGAGGTGAAATATAGGGTTGAGAGGTGCCAGGTGAAATGCAAACATGAGGACTTTTTAAAGTCTTTTTCTTTTCCTTTCTCTCTCTCTTTTTTGGTGGGGTTGGGGGACGCTCATCAGAACTTTCTCGGGCAAATCAGGGGCAGGCTTCCTTGTGTGTAGAACTGTTAAAAATTCCTAAAAGGAGATAAAACAAACTTATCCCTTTCTTATTTTGGTTAAAGGAATCACCTGATTGCCCAAGCTGAAATCCTCAGTTATCCCAGCCCTTGCCTTGTCTTCTGCCTCCAGCATCACTGGTCATCCACATGCTCAAATATTTCTCTGTGGTCCTTGCCTTCTTTCCTATCTTGCCCACAGCATTCACTCTGTCTCCAAATCCAGCGCAGTTCCTTCTCCCAGCCTCTTAAAGCAAACCTCTTCTCTCCATCCCCATAGTCACAGCATTCATTCAAGCCCTCATCATCTTTATTGCAGTATTACTGCCTCTTAGTCAACTCCCTGAGTCCTCTTGTCCCTTAAGCCATTACCCACATAGCCAAAGATCTTTTGAAAACAGATATAGGACTGTCACTGCTTTATTCAACATCATTAGCAGAGCATTCAAGACCCTTCACCATCACATTCCTATGCATTTTTCCAGTTAAAATCAAGGGGTGAGCATGCCCCTTGAGACTTAACCAAAATTAAGTCTTGAGGCCCTATCTGAAGTTCTGAGGAAGGTTTACCATTCTCCCCAAGATTTTGCCTAATTTCTATAGTTTATATTCTCTGGGTCTAGATGCACTAAAGTTGATTTGTGAGATTAATGTATTGTATTGACGGCTAACTATATATCAGGCACTATGGTGAATGGTGTATGCACATTATTTCATTTAAAGCCCCCCAGATCACAAACACACATACACTCCCCACATGAAGGCAGGAAAGAGTCCTGTTTTAGAAATACATCTTGTAGATAAACTGGTGAAAAAAAAAAGTCTAGGTAACATCACAATCTAGAGGGACAGAACTCTGATCACACACATGAAGGAAAACCCATGTTTATGAGTAAAACTTCATAGTGAAGATTTATAACAACTTGGAAGGCAGAAAAGAGCTATGCACATGATATGGATGTTAGCCGGGTAGTCAGGTTGGAACCAGATCTGCCCTTCATAGATTCTGAGAAGTCTAATGCCATCCCCAAGACTTCTCTAAATTCCTTGAGGGGCTTAGGTGTTTGTGAGTCACCACAGCCCTGACTGAGCTCCTGGTTCTGCTGAATTAATCCTTCTTGTCTCAGTTCTCACACCTTGTTAGTTATTTCTTCTTCATTTCCATTAAATGAATCTCTCACACAACTAGAACATTTTATTGAAAGCCTAGAGAATATTTATGCAGGACTTCTACTGCAGAAATTCAAACAGCTAAAAATCAATGCTACACAATCTTGTTTTTAAGACACCCACAGCCATTTCCATGGCTGAGTTGCAGCCTCTCTCTCGGTTACCTGTCTCTAACTTTCCACCACCACCTTCATGATTATAAGGAATTCTTTCTAATACATGGGTCATTTAACCAAGTGCCATCATAACTCTCACAAAATCTAGGCTCTTACGGCCTTATCTTTTTCCTTGAAAACTCATCACAGTATTTTTCCAGAGACAGTTATCTTCCTAAGAGGATCTCTAGCCTCTGATGCTAATTCATGCTTTAAATGTTATTGCATTTAAATTATGAAAGTCATCCATCCTGATCAGATCACCGACATCTCTGCCACTAAATGTGTTCACTTAGGTACAACTAGGCCGCTTTCGACATATCTATAGGATGAGATGGGCAAAACGATCAACATTATTGCTACTATCTGCCATACTATGGGGTTCCCAGGTGGCTCAGAGGGTAAAGAATCCACTTGCAATGCAGGAGACGAAAGAGATGGCGGTTTGATTCCTGTATCAGGAAGATCCCCTGTAAGAGGGCACAGCAACTCACTCCAGTTCTTGCTTGGAGAATGCTATGGACAGAGGAGCCTGATGGGCTACAGAGCCTGGCAGGCTACGGTCCGTAGGGTTACAAAGAGTCAGACATGACTGAATCGACTGGACACACACGCACGCACTGAACTGTATGTGACAACCGAATGACTGACAGATATAACAATACTTAAATCTGTCCAAAAGCAGTCAGGGACCACAGTTCTGCCTCAGGGATATGATATGTGTATACAAATCCAAAGAGTAAATCATGACCTAAGCCTATACTTTAAAGTTGTTACCAATGTGCCCAAAAGGAATGTATTATAATCTAGCCGTCAAGAAAAAAGGTGAAGAACTGCTAAGTTATCGACAAAGTTACCTTAGCCATGAGGTCAACAACCATTTATGATGTCACACCATGTCTTAGGAAAAGGGAGTGGCTGAGCTGGGTGCCTCTGGCTCACAGTCTCTCCTGCAGATGCAGCAAGCTGCTGGTTGGGACTACGATCATCTGAAGACAGGGCTGGCTCTATTGGTGATAGGTCTCAAGTTCCTTGCAGGATCTTAGCAGAAGTTCCTTACCATGCAGGCATCTCCACAAGTTGGGTGAGCATCCTTACAACATGGCTGTTGCCTTCCTTGAAACTGAATGATGAGAGACAGACAGAGAACTATGACTTCTATGAACTTGGTTTCAGAAGTCTCAGGCTGTCCCTTCTGCCGTATTTTATCAGTTAGAATTGAGTCATTAAGTCTAACCAACACTCAAGGGAATGGAAATTAGGCTCCATTTCTAAAAGAAAATGTCAGAGAATGTTAGCATATTTCAAACCACTTTGAGAGTACCGTTCATCTCATAAGACCACTTGTAGGTGAACTTTGGTGAAAACTAAATCAAATATTGCAAAATGTAGGGAGGGTTCACTTTCTTCTCTCTGTCACAAATCCTTGGGGAATCCTATCCCCATTCTCTAGGGAAAATCTGACAGAGATGGATAACAGATAGAATGGAGGGGAAGAGCATGTCAATTTTTAATATTCTATGCCATCCAGAATTATGTCAGAAACAGAGTAAGATTAATTGGGGAATTAAATTTCCTCTTTTTCTTATTCCACTCCTTCCTCTCCCAAACTCTTATCCTTAGCCACGGAGGTTATCAAATGACACGCAGGATTTTTTCCTCCATTATTCTTAGCTCTAAGGACCCATTAAGCAGCATCGATGCCTCCAGGGATCAAACAATCAATCACTTCTTTCTCTGAAACGGGGCCAGACTGATCACACATTTTGCTCTGCCTGTTGAAGGCGATGGCTTCGGAGCCAGCACACACATGATAAAAATACCTTCCAACTGATATGCAGCTATTATTAGAGCTGGTATTTACTTGAATGGCCTGTGTTACCATATTGCATTTACTTACTGTGTCAAAGAAGGAATGTTGCGCTCCATAAACAGATTTCTTTTTTCTTTTTTTGATGCTGGTAAGCTGCTCTGATTTGCAGCTATAGTCTACAGTCACTATTTCCTCCTCCTAGAAAAAGCATCCCTCCCTTTAAAAAAAATAAATAAAGTTTTCATGTAAAGCAAAAAATTCTGGTTTTAAATTAAGTCCTAATTAGAAACTCTTNAACACTGAAATGCGAGCGCATGTTTTCTTGTGGAAAATCTGAGATAAACCAGAGAAGTATTAAGAAGAAATGAAAAATGGCTAGAAATCTTGCTGCTTCACATAAGCATTGTTAATAATTTGGTGACCTCCCCTTCTGGTGTTTTTTCTCTTTTTCCCCCAGTCCCTAACAGAACTACAAATTTACTTGAGAGAGCTGGGGTCATCCCTTAAATGTACAATTACCATTTAGCCAAGATTTGAGATAAACACGCTTGGAAGATCAAGTCATGTAATACAAATCAAGTGGATTTCTTTTTCCAGCTGACATTTTGTGTGTGGTTGTGATATTCAGTGTAGTCGGACAGCAGAGTATTACCTGGTAACAAAAATGTATTTAGAGTTGTAACCTACTGCTTCTGCCAGGCGGGAGCCTGCGCATTCCCACTTTGAGAGAAGAGCTAGACCAATGAAAAGACTGAGAGACTGCAGACAATGATGTATGAGGGTGTATTTCGGGGCTAAGAGACAGCTTGAAATGCTGTGAGCGCTGCAGTCACCAACTCTCACTCAAAACGCCTCTGCTACCAAGATTTCTATTCAGCTCATAAAATGAATATCAAACAACAACAAAAATTACATTAATCGACGGCCGCTGTTTTCCTCCTGGGGACTCCCCTCGTTTTTCTAAACTAGGATCACAAAGACTATTGCCAAGAAAAATTAAACTGAAAAGGTCTTTCATAAAAGCAGAAATAGAAACCAAATGATAATTCTTCTGGATCTTAAGTTTCACCTAAATACAACTGTATTAAGCTAGTTTTCAGGAGGCAGTATGGTATGGAAAAGCCACAGAAGCGGCTCTGCTACGTATTATGTGTGATCATGGGCAAGTCACTTTTTCTGTCTAAGTTCTGGACTTATCATCTGTAGAATGAGGGCTAATTATTCCTTTTCTGTATAGATAGAGAGAGGCTCCAATCAGCTGACATGGGGAAGGTGCTTCGCACAAACAATGGAGTCGACGTTTGCTCTTTCCTTGTTTTAAATTCATGGGCTGTCTCTCACAGGGTCCATGCAGTGTATGGTGGGCCAGTGGTCAAAGGGGTCAATATCACTGTGGATTACTTTAACCCTGGAGGGTAACTATATCCTTTTTGGTTGTGCAGGTCTGCAGAATTGGAGACAGAGGGGGAAAAGAGATTTAACGTAGGGAAGATGCTTTATTATTTTTAGTAAAAGAAAATTCTATTACAAATGCAATGTATCTTTGTCATTAAACAGTCCAACAATACCTAAGTATATCAAACTAAGAGAGAAGGCGTCCCTGCTATCTCACATACCTCCACAGAGGTGACTGCTGTTATCAGTGATGTGAACATGCTTCCAGAACACTTTGTGTTCATCACACATAAATAAAGACACACCCTCGGGGATTTCCCTGGTGGTCCAGTGGTTAAGAAACTGCCTTTGAATGCAGAGGACACAGCTTTGATCCCTGGTTAGGGAATGAAGAGCCACAGGGCAACTAAGCCTATGTTCTGCNGTGTTCATCACACATAAATAAAGACACACCCTCGGGGATTTCCCTGGTGGTCCAGTGGTTAAGAAACTGCCTTTGAATGCAGAGGACACAGCTTTGATCCCTGGTTAGGGAATGAAGAGCCACAGGGCAACTAAGCCTATGTTCTGCAACTACAGAAGCCTATATCCTGGTAAAAAGATGCAGTACAGCCACACACACACACACACACACACACACACACACACTATATATAAAATAAAGAAAATAGCAACTTACAAAAAAGAGTAAATACACATATTTGCACAGCATCTGCTCAATATTGCGGCAAATTCCCTGTGTTAGTGAGGCATGGCGGCACCTCACTTTTTGAACAGTTGCACCATCTTTCCATAAATTGAATGAGCAATAATGTAACTGACCAGTCTGAGGAGAAAGAGTTTCAAATGCTAATTCTTTACACTGTATCAGAGAAGCTTCCAGCAAACAGTAACTATATCAAGCTCTGTCAAGGCTCAACATCTTTATCTGTAACATGGGTGGAACAATACCAACACTCCACAGCCTTATCGTGAAGATTCACTGAGTGTTTCAGAAACTGTAAAGCACAACATGACACTGCCTGTTCCTAGCGCTGTATGAGGTCAACAGACAAAGACTAGAGCTGAAGCTGGGCTGGCGCATTTTAACTGTTTGCATGCCTCATATTAATGTTTAATTCCAAAGCTCCAGGCAATACGTCAACGGAAAAAATCATGACACACCAATCAGAATGGCCATCATTATTAAAAAAAAGTCTACTAACAATGAGTGTTGGAGAGGGTATAGAGACAAGGAAACCCTCCTATGCTATTGGTGGGAATGTAAATTGGTACAACCATTATGGAGAACAGTATAAAGGTGCCTTAAAAAACGAATATAGAACTACCATATGATCTTCCCTAGTGGCTCAGTTGGTAAAGAGTCTGCCTGCAATGCAGGAGACCCAGGTTCAATTCCTGGGTTGGGAAGATCCCCTAGAGAAGGAGATGGCAACCCACTCCAGTATTCTTGCCTGGAGAATCCCATGGACAGAGGAGCCTGGCAGGTTACGGTCTATAAGGTCGCAAGAGTCGAACATGACTTAGCAACTAAACTACCACCACCACCACCACCATATGATCCAGCAATTCCATTTCTGGGCATATATCCCGAGAAAATCATAATTCTAAAAGATACATGCACCCAAATGTTAATTACAGCACAATTCACAATAACCAAGACAGGGAAGCAACTTAAATGTCCATTAACAGAGGAAAGGATAAAGAAGATATGATACATACGTACAATGGACTATTATTCAATCATAAAAAAGAACAAAATAATGACATTTGCAGCAACATGGATGGCCCTAGAGATTGTCATACCGACTGAAGTCAGACACAGAAAGACAAATATCGTACGATATTGCTTTTATGCGGAATCTAAAAAAAGCATACAAAAGAATTCAATACTACTTACACCAGAAGTAGAATCACAGATGTAGAAAACAAACTCGTGCTTACCAGGGGATGATGGGGAGGGAAAAACTGGGAGACTGGGATTGACACATATAGACTAGTATATCTAAAAGAGATCACTAATAAGAATCCACTATATAGCTCAAGGAGCTCTAGTCAATACTCTATAATGGCCTGTATGGGAAAATAATCTAAAAAAAGAATAGGTTTATGTATCCGTATGGGCTTCCCAGGTGGTGCCAGTAGTAGAGAACCTGCCTGCCAATGTAGGAGAAAAGAGAGACACGGGTTCAATTCCTGGGTCGGGAAGATTCCCCGGAGGAGGGCATGGCAACCCACTCCAGTATTGTTGCCTAGAGAATCCCACGGGCAGAGGAGACTGCTACAGTCCATAGGATCACAACGAATTGGACACAACTGAAGCGACTTAGCATGCATTCACGAAGCAACTTGGCACACACACAATTTCAGTATAACTGATTCACTTTGCTGTATACCTAAAATGAATGCAACGTCGTAAATTAAGTATATTTCAATAAAAATTTTAAAAAGGATACATGTACCCCAATGTTCACTGCATCAGTATTTACAGTGGCCAAGACATGGATGCAACCTAAATGTCCATGCACAGAGGAATAACTAAAGAAGATGTGGTATGTCCTACATACAGCAGACTGTCACTCAGCCATCAGAAAGAACAAACCACACCATCTGTAGCATTATAGAGATTACCACACAAAGCAAAGGAGTCAGAGAAAGACAAGTGTCATATGGTATCACTTACATGGAATCTAATAAACATGACACAAATGAGCTTTTGTATAAAACAGAAACAGAATCACAAATCTCAAAATCAAACGTGGTTACAAAGGGGAAATGTGGGGGGAAGTGATAGATTAGGTGAGGATTAACATACCCATACTTCTATATATAAAACAGATAACAAGGACCTACTGTATAGCACAGGGAACTCTACTCAATATTCTGTAATAACTTACATGGGGAAAGAATTTGAAAAAAAATGGACATATATATATATATATAAATGATATTGTTTGCTGTACATCTGCAACTAATACCATGTTGTAAATCAATTATACTTTAATACAAATTTAAAGCCATATAATAAGTAATGCAATACTTAAAAAAATCTTGACAGCATTTTTATACCAAAACTGACTGCTTTAATATTCCGATTTTAGTCATCTCTGTGTTTACACAACTATGAACAGCCTTGTTCTCTTTTATAGGGTGGTCCTTTGTTCACAAAGGGAGAAACCAATACAGCTTCTTTACTAATTAAGAGGAAATGGCAAAAGGCTATTTTTCTGTCTGAGCCGGAAGAGCAAACAGAAATGAAGCTGGGGTCTTTTTCAGTGCTGTTTAGAGAGGTGGGCTGGCAGTGCATCTGGATGACTTAATAAATGGTTAAAGCCTGAGAGATACGGAAGATAAGAGCCTGAAGGGATAGTCACTCGGGTCAGATTAATAAGGGTCCTTCCCTATCCCCACCCTCCAGTGTGATATGGTGGCATCTCATTTCCTATAAAGTCAAGGCTATTCCATCTTCTTGACAATGACAGAGGTTTGACTTGGCCTTCAGAATGGCCTGCATCTCTGTCTCCAGGTCCCTGGCTCATCTGCACATGACACCAGCCAGTGTTTCCTTCAACTTTATTCTTCAGTTTGTCATAAAAAGACCAAGATGCTAAATCAAGGCCTTTGGGTTTTAGGAGGGAGGCAAGGGCATAACGCAGCTCTAGTCTTCCAAATTACTAAGGAAATGTATCCCACATCTCAGACTGCTAAGTTCCAGTGTCACAAAAAGGAACATTGACTGTAGCTGAGGTGATAGGGAAGGACGTGCTGTGAGACCAGAGACTCACGGGATCCACAATCACCTTCCAGGGCCTCAAATGCAGACCAAACTCAGGTGAGGTTCAAGTGCACCTTGAGCTGAGCAGAGGAAACTGGTCATGAGACAGATTTCTGATCAATGAGATCAGCTGTCCGTGCAATACATTAGTAATCCTTTCAACTTCTGAGAGTTCCCTGGTGGTCCAGTGGCTGGAACTCCGCATTCCCAATGCACCGGCCAGGTGTGACCCCTAGTCAGGTAACTAGCTCCCACATGCTGGAACTAAGGAAGAGTTGCATGCTGCAACTAAAAAGATTCCGCATGCCTCAACTAAGACCAAGCACAGCCTAAATAAATAATTAAAAAAAAAAAACAGTAATTCTTTCAACTTCTTTGGTTCTACCAGGGGTTAGCTATATTATATAATTCACTGGCTTTTAATCAAAATACTATGGATCACCAAAATTGCCAAAATGTATAGCCTAACTTGAAAGTTCCTTTTTTCCCTCTTCTCTTGATGGCTAATGAATATTTCTACTTCTTACCAATTGCTGAGACTTGAGAAATACTTTGAAATTATAGTATTGGGGCTTTCCACTGGGAAAATGTTTCTATGAGCAAAAACACAGACCTTCCTCTTTTGTCAGGGGAAAAAAAAACCCCAGGCCCTAAAGTATTCTGCTGGCAGTCTTGTTATCCTGCTGCCTGTGGGCCTGGCTCTATTCCACACTGTATTTTTTTTTTTTTAGATGGGGAAAGTTTTCCTTAACTGGGGAAGTTCACTCCTATCACAAATTGCAAGACACTCTTCTGCTTTCACTCTCAGGTCTGCTATTGTTTGATCTGTTGGCTCAGAAGCAACTTTCAATTCCATTGTTCAAGTGTCCCCAGAATGAAGAAGACAAACCACCCAATCAACAGAACAATAATTTCCACTTCGGGGGAAAAATATATATCTTGCCAATTTCAAGTTCATATTGTCCCCAACACATCTGTAAAACTGTCTGCCCTGAATAATCTGTGATGCAGACAGTATAAAGTAAAAACCCCTCACATGGATCGACTAACAAAGACAGATGCAAAACAGCTTACAATGAAAGCAAACACACAAATAAAACAGTGTGCGTCAAGAGCCCTGTCAATTACAAGAGAATGCTTTTCACATCTTATCATCAAAGATTAAAGGCTGGATATTTAAGGAATGGAAAAGAGGATGTCCCTTAACAAACAATCTAAGTAAGGTGAAAAGGCAGTGTAGTGGGTATGGAGAAGAAAGAAGTTTGGAGTCAAACCTGGGTTCAAGTATCATTTCTTCTACTATGAATTAGTTGAGTCCGAGGAGGTCACCGGGAGGAGGAAATGGCAACTCACTCCAGCATTCCTGCCCAGAAACTTGCATCAATGGAGGAGCTGGGCGGGCCACAGTCCATGGGGTCACACAGTCAGACATGATTGAGGGACTGAGCATGAGGAGGTCACCTGACTAGTTTCTCAGCCTTATGTCCATACTCTGTCAGTGGAGATGAAATCAACAGCAGCCCTACATCCACCGTGCTGGAGTGCGAAGCAGATGGGATAACGGACTCGAAGTCATTACACAGGGCTACGTGAGCGCTTGCATCTCTAAAGAGAAAGACGGCATTCAAAAGAGTGGATGTGGCAGGTGAGCAGAGGCGACCAAGACCGTGATTGCTGGAGGTGGCCAGCCCCTTCAGTCTTACATCCCATATCCCCTCCTCTCTGCTCTGGGAGGTCCCAGACCTTCAGACCTTGCTGGTGGGGTGCAGGAGAGATTTGGAGCCTGGCCCTCAGCTGTGGAGCCCTAGGATTTTCCTTCTGTTGACCTGAGAGGCCTCCTACACTGTTTTGTTTTTTGAGGGGGGGAACCATATACATCCAAATCTAAAACAACAATGAAATGAGTTAGCAGTAGACTTGGTGATGGGCAGCTGGAGCTCTGATGAGGCCCAAGGTAACAGCTTTGAGGTTCTCCAGGACTTTACGTAGAGCCTGGACTAGGGGACAAATAACCTGGAGTGGTTTTATTCCACCTCTGACTGTGGATTCTCTTCAAGTAACTTCTGGGCTTCAGTGACAGGTAGAGAAGAAGGAAAAAGCATAGAGGGAAGAGAAGAGTAAAAGAAGGGGAGATACCCCAGGAACAGCCTGAGCTGAGCAAACCCAGGTGGGAAAAACACTGGTTGCATGAGAGTCAGTGCTTCTAAAATAAAGGGGGACTTCTATGGCGGCTCAGTGGCTAAGAATCCACCTGCCAGTGCAGGAGGCATGGGTTCCATCCCTGAGCTGGGAAGGTGCCACATACCTCAGAGCAACTAAGCCCATGCACATCCCCGAGCCTGCACGCAAGAGTCCCAGAGGCGCAACTACTGAAGCCCGTGGGCCCTGGACCTGTGCTCCACAACAAGAGAAGTCACTGCTCCAAGAAGTTCACACACTGGAACCGGAAAAAAGCCCCCACTCGCCACAGCTACAGAAAAACCCGCAGAGCAATGGAGATCCCGCACAGCCAGAAATAAACACATAAATAAAACAAAGGCCCCAGCGTGATGGCTGGCGCGTGGCCGGATTCAGGTACTACTGGTGTGGCTGAGAAAATACTCCCACGAAAGCCCATTCTAAGAGAACAAGAGAATGACACCATCATACGCCACACATACAAACTCCAAGTGGCTTAAAGTCTTAACTGTAGGACACGACATCACAATACCTGTAGAAGGGAACATAGGCAAAATGTTCTCCAACATAAACTGTACCACTGTTTCCTTAGGTCAGTCTCCCAAGACAATAGAAATAAAAGCAAAAATAAACAAATGGGGCCTAATCAAACTTACAAAATATACAGCAAAGGAAACCACAGACAAAATGAAAAGACAACCTTTGGACTGGGAGAAAATATTTGCAAATGAAGTCACTAACATGGGGCTAGTTTCCAAAATATACAAATATCTCATCCAAATCAATAACAAAAGAACACGCGACACAATGAAAAAATGGGAAGACCTAAATAGACATTTCTCCAAAGAAGACACACAGAGGGCCAACAGGCGTGTGAAAAGTTCTCATCAGAGAACTGCAAGTCAAAACTACGAGGTATCAGCTCACACAGATCAGAATGGCCATCATTAAAAAGTCTACCAATAACTAATCCTGAAGAGGGTGTGAAGAAACTGTTGGTAGGAATGTAAATTGGTGCAGCCACTATGGAAAAGCAGAGGCTTCCCAGGTGGATCCGTGGTAGACAATCTGCCTGCAAATGCAGGAGACACAGGTTCGATCCCTGGGTCAGGAAGAAGTAAATGGCAACCCACGCTAGTATTCTTAGCTGGAAAATCCCATGGACAGAAGAGCCTGGTGGGCTACAGTTCACGGGGTCACAAAAGAGTTGGACAGGACCTTGCGACTAAACAACAACAATGAAAAACACTATGAAGGTTCCTCAGAAAACTGAAAATAGAATTTCCATTTGACCCAGTAATCCTACCCTGGGCATATATCTGGACAAAACTGTAATTCAAAAAGATACATGTACCCCTATATTCAGAGCAGCACTCTTTACAGTAGCCAAGACATGGAAACAACCTAAACGTCCATTGAGAGATGAATGGATAAAGATGTGACACACACATACACAAATGGAATAGTACTCAGCCACGAGAAAGAAAGAGAGAATGTCATTTGCAGCAACAACAATGGAACTAGAGATTATTATTCTGAGTGAAGTAAGTAGAAAAGAAACAAACAGCATATGTTATCACTTACACATGAAATCTAAAATATGACATAAATAACCTTATCTATGAAACAGAAACAGACTCACAGGGACTTCCCTGGTGGTCCAGTGGCTGGGGTTCCATGCTCCCAATGCAGGGGGCCTGGGTTCCATCCCTGGTCGGGGAACTAGATCCCATAAATAATAAATTATGTATTTATTTATTTGGCACAGCCCCAAATAAATAAATACAGAATAATAAAAAGAAGTAGACTCATAGACATAGAGAACAGACTAGTGGTTAAGAAGGGGGAGATGGGGTGGGGGAGGGATGGATTGGGAGTTTGGGGTTAGCAGATGCATATGACTATATATAGAATGGATAAACAAGGTCCTACTGTATACCACCATACAGGGAACTATATGCAATACACACACACACACACACGTATAACTGAATAACTTTGCTGTATAGCAGAGATTAACGCAACATTATAAATCAACTGTACTGCAATAAAATATATTTTAGAAAAAAGGAATGAGAGAACAAGATTGAGGCTGATTTTAGGGAACTGGTTCATGACATGATAGAGGCCTGGTTAAGCGCAAAGTATGCTGAGGAGGCTGGTGGCCAGACATTCAGGAAGAGTTACAGTCTGATTCCAGAGGCATCTATTGACAGAACTTCTTGCTAAGGGTAGTCAGACTTCATTCNAGCAAGCTCTGAGAGATGGTGAAGGACAGGAAAGCCTGGTGTGCTGCAGTTTATGGGTGCAAAGAGTTGGACATGACTGAGTGACTAAACAACAACAACAACAACAATTCATAACTGCCCAAACTTGGAAGCTACCAAAATGCCCTTCAGCAGGTGAATGGATAAATAAATGGTGGTACATTCAGACAATAGACTATTATTCAGCACTAAAAAGATATGAGCTACAGGGTATAAAACGACACGAGGGGACATTAAATGCATATTACTAAGTCAAAGAAACGAATCTGAACAGACTGCATACTGTATGATTCCAATTGTATTAGACATTCTAGAAAAGGCAAAACTATGGAGACAGTAAAAAGGTTTGTGGGTACCAGGGGTTAGGAGGGAGGGAGAGGTGAAAAGGCAGAGCAGAGAGGATTTTTAGGGCAGTGAACTACTCTACTCTGTATGATGTTATAATGGTAGATATACATCATTATATATCTATCCAAATCCACAGGATATATAACACCAAGAATGCACCTTAATATAAACTATGGGCTTTGGGTGATAATGATGTGTTGACATAGCCCATCCATTGTAACAAATCTACCCCTCTGATGCAGGTGTAGGGCACTGATGAGGGAGTGCGTGTTGGGGGTATGTGTGCAGTAGGTGGAAGGGTGGACGGGAACTCCCTGTGCTTTCAGCTTAATTCTGATATGAACCTAAAGTTGCTCTAAAAAATAAGGCCTATTTAAAAATAACCACTGGGAGAAGCCTAAGTGTTAACAGTAATTGCCTCCAGGTGAGGAGGGGACAGACGACTCTTTCTGTACTTTCCATGTTTCCACCTTGACTTCTAGCTTGTGCTCACGCTGTTCCCTCTGCCTGGAATATTCTCCTCACTCCCCTACCCTGAGGGCCAGTATCTACTCATCCCTTAGGATGGAGTTTAGCTGGGATTTTCTCCAGGAATTCTTCCCTGATCTCCACGTTCAACAGCACCTGGACCTCCACCAAGGGCACACTTACGATTGCCCCTTACCCTGTCTGGCTGCCCTGCTGGGTGTGAGCCTTAGAAGAGATGTCTATTTTATTCTCATTGTAGCCCCAGCACCTACTGCAGCGACAAGCGTAGAGTCATTTCATGGATTTTTTGAATATATGAATATGAATGAGGTCAGAACAACTGTACAGAAACAACAAAATAAGCAGCAGAAAACTCAAGGTGAAAAGAACCTGAACGATACAGTGAAAGTGGGGAACGGCCACCCTGAGAGTTGTGGTGGTCCTGGAAACAAACCAGGGCTGCGAGAGAGCTGACAAGAAACGAGGAACAGACAGACGCTCAGGGGCCTGTGTCGAGAGTGAGGCACTGCAGTGCAAATCAGGTCGGCGCAAATGGGTCTCCTTATGTGCATCACACCAGGACTGGCCCGGTGTGACAGCGCAGGTAAGAGTTAAAAAGCTCACGGTGGAGAGAAGACCTTGGACCCTGGTCTCAGTTTTGGGAGTCTCTACCACATGCAGTAATGGGCCCTGCAGTGTCCATATGCCCTCCAGCACCAATCACTGCCAACAATCCATCAGCAGTTCCGCAAATACTTAAGAACCTCCTCTGAGGGAACCCTGTACTGTGTATGCTTTTGTTTGCTGCTGGGGAGCTGAGCTGGGGGAAATGATGTCAATGAGACCATATTACAGACTTTTGTTTCTGCGCCTCATCATTCCAGGAGGGCTGCAGTTCACCCAAAGACAACAATGCCTTCCATGACTACACATCCTATTTTTTCTGGAAAACCAATACTGTTTGGGAATGAGAAGGGGAAGGAGAATNCAACTGAGCGCACGTGCGCGTGCACACACACACACACACACACACACACATCTACAGTACTCCTTGGCTCACCATGGTTGTGTTCACACAACCTCCCCAGTCTGGCTTCTGTGTACCCTTCTTCCCTCTCACTAGACCAAGCTTGAACTCAACAAAGTAACAATTCTAATTTATCTGCACTGAATTCTCCTAATGCAATGAACATTTGATTTCCTCCACTTGTCCTGAGAGAGTCTCAGTATAGGCAGCTTTCCATGGGACTTGATGGCAGAGAGCCTTGCTCCAGGTCTGCAGACTGAAGTACTCACTGAGCCAGGCAGGGAATATCAGAAATGAGTGAGTCAAGAGATGCAGGCAGTTACTACTTGGACTCGGCTAACTATCTTGTTTTGCAGGAACAGCTGTCTCTTATACACATCTTATTCCCAAAGAATCCCAGAAGAAAGATTATTAGGTCTAATGGTATGCTTATTTGTAATTTTAACAGATGCTGTGGGATTATTTCCAAAAGGGTTTTTTATTGTTTATAACAAACTCTTGGGGGTGTTTATGGCACTGCTGGGTCATCTCTAACCAATGAATGCAAAAATTTAATATTTTCTTCTTATGCCAAGGTGGAAATGTTTTCCAAGAAACCTTCTCCAAGGCTGAGACCTTAAAACGTTTCTCATTCAGTGGGTGATAAGTGAGGTCAGCATATCTGAAACCTGATATTAAGTCTGTGTTACCCACAGGCATGAAAGATGATGCTGTGGGCAGAAGACAGGAAGACTTGGGTACTCCTGCTAGATCCAGGTCAAGAATGATGCACACTCCTTACTTTGACCTCCCCATGACCTTTGTGACCGCTGGATAATATTTTGAGATATTAAATCGTGTGTTTTTTTACTCTCCTCCATCTTATCCTTTTGCTTTCCTTTATTTAAGCTTAAGGGAGGCGTATGCATAAGAAGGGGTTTCCCAGGTGGCACCAGTGGTAAAGAATCCACCTGCCAATGCAGGAGACATAAGAGATACAGGTTCAATCCCTGGGTTGGGAAGATCCCCTGGAGAAGGGCATGGCAACCCACTCCAGTATTCTTGCCTGGAGAATCCCATGGACAGAGGAGCCTGATGGGCTACAGTCCATAGGGTCACAAAGAGTTGGACACGACTGAAGTGACTTAGCACGTATGCACTCACATGCCTAAGAAGAAAGCAGAAGAGGCCTGGGAGATTTCTTGTCCCCTACAGAATGTAGGAGATTTCTGCAGTGCTAAGAGGAACAAAGGAGTTTGCAAGAAGACAGAGCGATAGAAAAATCAGGGGGGCAGAGACTAGATCATAAGACACCCACCAGATAAAACGCGAAGGGGAGAATGGGCTGCAGCTCCTCAAGCCACGGAGATAACACTGAACCTCCTGGCAGAGAATTAAAGACCTCAAGGAACGGGGGCTGAAAGTCAGGCTTCAGTTAATGTGACCTTTGACTGTGTCCCCAAGGATTCCCTGCTCTAAGCATAGTACCCACTGTGTGCTCAGTCACTCAGTCATGTTGACTCTTTCTTGGCCCCAAAGACTGTAGCCTGTCAGGTTATTCTGTCCATGGGATTTCCCATGCAAGGATACTGGAGGGGGTTGCCACTTCCTTCTGCAGGGGCTCTTCCCAACCCAGGGACTGAACCCGTGTCTCCTTCACCTCCTGCACTGTCAGGCAGATTCTTTGCCACTGCGTCACCTAGGAAGCCCACCCTACCCTCACCCAATCTTTTCTCAGCTTAAAACCTTAGAACTGTGGTTCAGCCCTGGGTCAAAACCCCAATAATAACTGACACTTATCAAAGAACTAATCTTTAAACACATAAAGAAGTTAATGCTCTTGTTATCAGAATGGAAAGCTTATGGCGGAAATTATGCCGATTGAAGGCAGAGTTTTGCCACCTTGGCACTACAGACATTGTGAGCTGGGTGACTTTTTGCTGCAGGGGTCTATTCTGTGCCCTGTAGGATGTTGGCAGCATTCCTGGCCTCTGCTCACTAGATACGGGTAGCGCTCCCCCTCTCTGCTCCCAGCTTTGACAACCAAAAATGTCTCTAGACATTGCCAAATGTCCCGTAGGAACCTACATGACACCTGATTGAGAATCATGGGTTTCAGGGCAGGTAAAGAAAGGTTGTACTTCTTGAGTCTGTGGGCAGAGATCCTTACGAGGTAGGCACACTGACATCAGTTCTAGTCACTGTGCTGCTTGGAGGTCAACAAGACACTGAGCTTCTTCCAACTCTGCCTCCCTGACAATGTTTAGCTTGGGCTAATTATTGAACATTAGCTTTCATTCTCTGAACGACTTGTCAACAGGCGGGCGGATGACATCCAGAAATGGAAGGACATGCATCTTAATTAGACCTACAGTGGTTAATGGGTCAAGGAGGCGTTCGGAATGCTCTGAGCCCTCACTGACCTTTCCCAAGCTGGGACCTGTCAGCTCTGTGGCTGCGCCAGACTTCAACGGATGCCTGTTCTGGAAACCCCGGCTGCCCTTCAGGCCCTTTTAGTTTCATACTAATAAGCTTGATTTAGGTTTTGCATTACAGAGCAGCAACCAAACGTTATTGCCAGCAAGGGCAAATTGCTGATGTCCGCGGTCTTTTCCAGGCAAGCACATGAATGTGATATTTTCTCCGCCTTCTCTCTTCTCACTGAGAAGATGATTCTTGGAGATAATCCACTTGGTTATCTACGGACGTGAACATAATTTGGAGGCAGCCGTCATGCCAGATGGCCAGCTGAAGCTGGGAGCCCTGAGTGGATTTCTGAGCCAAATTCCCTCCCTGGAGGAGCAGAGGAGAGGGTGTGTATGGATGGGGAACGCTAAGCGCTGCATTTCTGGAAAAGAAGGGCACACTGGGAGCGGCCAGCATGAATGGCCACTGTCCTTGCCAAATACTCACGGCATGTCTTAGGTGAGCGGCTGAGAAAACTCTGTGAGTGCTGGTGTGGACAGATCCTGGAAACAGGACCCCCGAGGGCAGCCACAGAATGCCTTTCCCTGGAGGTGGAGGCTGCCTGGGTGGTTCTCATTCTCCTGCTTGACTGCACCAACCCTGAAGTTTGGGGTGACTTCTCACAGTGTGTCCTAACTTAATGACACTTAGATGTGTGTGGGTGAGACAAAGGGCCAGTAATACCCAGCTATGGTGGGTTGGCAGCTTCAGTGAGCACATACCTCAGTGAGAACTCTGGTGAAACTCAGCTATTTGAATGTGCGTCGGGGCTTACTGGGAGAACAGCCCTGGACTGAGAAGGAAGGAGACACTGAGAGGCAGTAGGAGAAAAAGGGAACCAAGACGAGTGGGAGGATATTTGGAAAGAAATCAAACAAAAGACAAAGGAAAGACCATCAAGACTTGGACAGTGACATTTAGATTTAACAAAATGGAGAAGAAGAAAAGGAGGCGTCAGGATGATGAATATAACTATTTCATCATATCAATTTTTAAAATATGTATTTGTTCTTGATTGCTAATTCATTACTGAAATTCATCAGGTTGTCATCTTTTGTCTTGCAAACTCGATCCTGGGGGAAAAAATCTTGGCTTGGTTTTAGAAGTGGTTCTGTCACTTACTATGTGACTTTGGGTAAGTCTTATTTCCTCTCTGAATATCACTTTTCTGGTTATTTAAAATAAGTACATATGATAGCTGACTTATGAAGTGTTATGAAAGTCAAATAAAAAATGTGTGTACAAACTCATAAACTGTATACAAACTGATAATTATACTTGCTTGCAACAAAAATACAGTCTTCTGCAGTTCATTCTTCACCCAGATTTCAAAGCAAAAATCTGAACACACATCTGATAAAGGGGTTCTATGGCTTCCCCAGTGGCTCAGCCGTAAAGAATCCACCTGCCAATGCAGGAAACGTAGTCGCGAAGATCCCTTGGAGGAGGAAATGGCAACCCACTCCAGTATTCTTGCCTGGGAAATCCCATGAACAGAGGAGCCTGGAGAGCTGCAACTGTGTGGGGTTGTAAGGAGTCGGACACAACTGAGCGCACGTGCGCACACACACATGCACGTGCGTGCACACGCGCGCACACACACACACGTCTACAGTACTCCTTGGCTCACCATGGTTGTGTTCACACAACCTCCCCAGTCTGGCTTCTGTGTACCCTTCTTCCCTCTCACTAGACCAAGCTTGAACTCAACAAAGTAACAATTCTAATTTATCTGCACTGAATTCTCCTAATGCAATGAACATTTGATTTCCTCCACTTGTCCTGAGAGAGTCTCAGTATAGGCAGCTTTCCATGGGACTTGATGGCAGAGAGCCTTGCTCCAGGTCTGCAGACTGAAGTACTCACTGGGCCAGGCAGGGAATATCAGAAATGAGTGAGTCAAGAGATGCAGGCAGTTACTACTTGGACTCGGCTAACTATCTTGTTTTGCAGAATCAGGGTACTGATCTTGTTAGATATTAAAGAGAATCTCCTCCAACTTGGATTTTTATACAAAATCTCTTAACTTTTAAAGCTTGACAAAGAATTAAAAAATTTGGAAACAAGTGTTGTTCTAATAGAATATGTCACAGAGTTGCATGTGACTATGAACTACCATTTTCAACCCTTGGTCTTATCCTTCATGTTTATGGAAATGAAAATAAAACTAACTGTATAAAAATGTTAGTTGCTGCCCTAATGTTTGTTTTCTTGATCAAATCATTCTGGTCCTTCAAAATGCTATCTAAGTATCACCTCTTATGGGAAGCCTTCACTCCTTTATCACTTGATCCCCTCTGGCATCTCCTTTGTCCAAGTCTGATTATTGTATAACCCAATATGGCTGCTGAAGCTCCAGCCATTACATCTGCACTCCAAACAAGAGGGTGGGGGGAAGGAAATGAAGTGCCAAAGGGTCTTCTCCCAGATGAGTCAATCCCTCTCAAAAGGTTTTCAGAAGTCTTACCCTGAAATTTGACTTTCATCTCATTGTACAATCCTAGCTGCGAGGTGTTAGGGAGATGTAGTGATATCACCAACTAGAACAGACCAGGATTTTTTCAAAAACAGGAAAATGATTAATAACTGAGCAATTAGCACTCTCATTCATACATCCTGACTTGTTTCTCTGCTTCAATTATCGATACAATTTATTCTTCAAATAACCATTGATCCTAAGTTTGATTATACCATTCTCCCCAACTTACGCAAGTTTAAGAGATTCCATCATTCTTACAACAAGAGCAGAAGCATCATTAAGGCCCAAAATGCCTGTGGGACTTGGCACTGCCCACTTCTTCCCTCAGCCCAAGTCTCATACTCGACCCTGTGGCTCTCATTCTCTGCTCCACCTCTGCTGGAGCTATTTCAGTTCCATGAATGTGCCAGGCTCTTTCCATCCTTTGCACAAGCTGCTGTCCCTCCCTTGAACTCTCTGCCTCCAACTGACAGATGCCTCCAAGTATCATCCGAAATGATGCATCCTCAGGAAGTCACCCTCACCACCTCAACAGAGCACCTCTCTGTCCTCATTCTTCTTGGGTCCACATACTCATTCACAACCTTCCCTTGGTTCAGCACACCAAGCTGATGTGTGTGAACATCTCTGATGGCCAGTCTTCCTCACGAGACTCTGTGCGTAGTCAGGACAAGGGCACGTGTTGGACCTGCTCCCTTCTGCATGCCTTCCAGCACTTGATAGATGAGAAGCATGCAGTAAATATTTTTTGGCTTCAGTCGCTAACGTAAAGCAGTCTGTTTGTTTGGCCCTACTGGACTTACATAGGTAAAGGGTATGTGAGACGCAGCCAAATATTTACAAGTCACTTTGTCTCTCCAAACCCATTGCAAAAAGTTATGAATTTAGGATAATCTCAGATCCTGCCCAGTTAGCCACCTGTCAATGCTCAAAGCACCGACCCCCACCCCCCCTTTTCTTCCTTCTTCTACAGAAGAGCGTTTTGAAGCCTTCTCAGCTAAGCTGGGTGATGAATGTCAAGTGGCTGTTCCCACATCCCCTGTTCAGTGAAATATATTCAACAAACATCAATAATTAAACACGTGAGGGAGAGGATACCCATTTGTTTACATTTCGGGAAACCAGCTCGAACTGCTTCACCCTAAAACAAAAACTAACTTCTATAATAAACAAACACACCTTCATGAAACTGTTTTCCTTTAAAGCTGTGCCTCATAAAAGAATAAAACAAAACAAAAACTAGGAAGAGACTTCTCAAGAAATGTATCATGCAACTTTATCTGAGAGTGCAAACTGAAGGTGAGTGGAGACGATGTCAACCAAAGAGCTGGCAGTGTCTGCAGCTGGGGTAGGGAAAGCCTATTAATTATTGATACTTTTCCTTCTGAAGGCATGTGTCATGCATTCCAAGCTGGTTCTAATGTATACAGAGAAAAAGAGGAGAGATGACTGGCTCCAAGTGCTAACATTTGTTTTCTGCTCCAAGTACAGTGGGACTGGGAGAGTTTAGGGTGATGCACTCTGTCCACATGAACTCTGGCAATGTGCTGGAGGATGGGAAGCCCAGCAGAGGTCAACACAAGGATGGTCCAAATGAATCCAAGTTTATGCCTTTCCTTCTCCATGGGTGACCCAGAGAGAGAGTATCTCACAGCCTCACACCAGATGCTAATCAGATTATATCCAGATGCTCCATAAACATGTGTCAGCAGCTGACAAGACCTCTTCTAATTGGGACAAAAATCACATTTTCCAATGCTGTAGGTAAAATACACAAGTAAAAATATAACTCTGGGGTTGTTTAAATATACCGTAAGGTGCTTTATTTTTCTTCAGCACAAAGAAAGTCCAGGTTGAGCAAACAGTGTATGTCTTGTGGTAAGTTTGTATGGAGGAAGAGTGAGAGGAGAGAGAGGAATTAGGCAGTCTTTCTAGTTCCCTTTGCTTATAGATGATACTTCTGTAAGATTTTTGTGCCCTGATTTGAAGACTGACTGGATTTTAGTAAATCCTCTTTTCTGCTGATTGTGAGGCTCCTAATGTTAACAAGTATAACTGAGTTTCATGCTGAAGAATAACCCAAAGTGTTTTCTTGTGTATTTAGCACAGAATGTATCTTCTTCAATGGATGCTTCAATCTCTGTCGAGTGCTTACCTATGCACGGGCATAGGGGACATTGGGGTACAGTGGTTTAGACAGCTGGGAGCTTTTAAGTAATTCACAGTGTGGTAGCAGAGACAGACAGGTCAAGAGGATATTACAACACATGTGGAAACACAATGACAGAGGGAGACTGAGGTGCTAGGGTTCTCGACCTTCAGCCTGGGGATGGGGATGATCTGAGAAAGTTTCCAGAGTGAAGCTATAGGGTGAAGGAGCCCGGGGAAGTAGAGGTGAGAGGACGGTGAAATGCCATGCACTACGTCTCCTGCTGCAGACAGATTCGTTACCATCTGAGCCACCAGGGAAGCCCATGTTAGTGACACAAATTTTGATTGAGAGATGCATCATTGTTACTGCATAAAACTGGGCTTGGCTTCCCCAGAAAGCAGCAAGTTGAATATTACCAGACATATGCAGAGACTAGATTAACATTCCAGGGAATTATAAAAGGTAGAAGCTCCAATACTTACACCTCATGTGAAGAGCTGACTCATTGGAAAAGCTCCTGATGCTGGGAAAGATTAAGGGCAGGAAGAGAAGGGGGCGACAGAGGATGAGACGGTAGGATGGCATTATTGACTCAATGGACATGAGTCTGAGCAAGCTCCAGGGGATCGTGAAGGACAGGGAAGCCTGGCATGCTGCAGTCCATGGGATGGCAAAGAGCTGGACACAACTTAGCAACTGAACAACAACAACGAGGAGATTAGACAGGAGGCTGACTGGGTCTAGGGCCCCAACCCCAGAGCCAATACAAATACCCAAAGGTAGACTTCAGGAATGGGGACTTGTTTGAAAGCTTACTAGTTAGTCAATAGGCAAATCTGAACCACAATAAGATACCATTTTACACCCATTTGGGAGACAGAACCATGAGGATGGCCTTTTTTTTTTTTAATGTAAAACAAAAAACATTGGCCAGGATGTGGAGGTAATGGAATCTTTTGTACTATGGGTAAGAAAAATGATACGGCTGCTGTGGAAAACTGTATGGTACTCCTTTAATAGTTAAACATAGACTTCCTATATGATCTAGCAATTCTACATCCATGTATATACCAACGGCATATACTTTGGTGTATACATATAAAGCAGGGCCTCAGACATTTGTATATCCTGTTCCTGGACGCATTATTCACTATAGCAAAAAGGTGGAAACAACTCAAAACTCTGTCAACACATGAATGAATTGACAAAATGTGCTATATATACACAGTGGGATATTATTTGGCCGTAAAAAAGCATGCAGTTCTGACACAAGTCATAGCATGCACGGACCTTGAAGACATTATCCTCAGTGAGATAAGCCAGACACAAAAGGACAAATATCATACGATTCCACTTGGGTGAAATATTTAGACTCAACAACATAAAGTAGACTAGAAGTTACTAGGGAGTTGTGGCTTAATGGTTACAGAATTTCTATTGGGGATAAACAAACATGTTTGGAAATAGATACCGATGGTTGTACAAGAGTGTCAGTGTACTTACGGCCACCAAACTGTGTAGTTAAAATGGTTACAATATACATTTTATGTCAATTATATGTGACCACAATGGACAAATTAAAAGCTCCCTAGCTGATTTTGAAAAAAAATCAGTCCATAGAGCAGTTTTGGAGAAGCACTGGACTCACGTATATAAGTCGAGGAGTTTCAGAGAAACCAGAGCTGGGACTTCCCTGGTGGTCCGACAGTAAAGACTCCACGCTCCCAATGCAGAGGGCCTGGGTCAGACCCCTGGTCAGGGAACTAGATCCTGCAGGCTACAACTAAGACCTGGTGCAACCACATAAATAAATAAAATATTAAAAATAAGCGAAAAGTTAAAGCATAGTCATGGCATTAAATTAGAACAATCTGTAGGGTCTTCCTTCAGGAACACCACTAACTTGTAAGCACAGGTGAACTCCAAGCCTTTTGGGGATCTGCCTAAGCCAATAAAGGACCTCTCTCTGATGATAATAGTCAATGAAATCCAAGGTCTTTCTCTTGGAACAATGGGTGATGGGAGATAATTCAACTCTTCTACCTACTTCCATGCATCATCCATGGGGAAGGTCCATTTCTTTGTGCCAAAGCTACACAATGCCGCCGCCGCTGCTGCTAAGTCACTTCAGCTGTGTCCGACTCTTAGTGATCCCATGGACTGCAGCCTTCCAGGCTCCTCTGTCCATGGGATTTTCCAGGCAAGAGTACTGGAGTGGGGTGCAATTGCCTTCTCCCAAGCTACACAATAAAAGCCAACAAATGTCCACCTTCCCTTTAGCAGACACCCCAAATTTCAGATGCACGTGTGCACTTTGAGTCTTTGGACTTGCATCCATCTCAAAAGGAGGGAAAGGAAGAAGGAGGATACACTTATGTGTTTTCATTTTTATTCCCTAAAAAGCGGAGCCTAAGCCAAAGGCTTAAGTGCAGACAGGTTTCTTTGGGAAATGGTCTCAGGGAGCAGGAGTGAAGGATGGAGTGGCAAATAAGGAAGACATGAGAAGTCTATACTAGGAATTATTTAGTTGGACAGTACCTATGTGGGCTAGAACTCATCTCGTTTCTCAAAGGACACTCTGAGAAGTCATTTAAGAGAGAAGCCAGGACTGTTCACCCAGGAATTGAAAAAGAGAAATATTTATCCATGGCTCAGCTCCTTAGCATCAATAATGACTTCATGAGCATTAACTTCTTGCACTAGGCACATTAGGTTGAGTCTGAAAGATGTGAGACAAGATTCAGAGGAGGAAGCAAGAAGCAAGTGGCCCAGAACAAGGATCTAAGGAGACGCAGTGACAGGCACTATTTTCACGAAGCTGTTGACACCTGGGTTGACCTCACTGGCACAGTGGCATGTATAGCAAGAGGACAGGCTGAGAAGAGTGACTGTGTACAAGATGGGTCCAGAGTGATACAAAATCACCCTGCAGTTCCAATCACGTTTACAACTACCGCATGGATTCACCACCTCCCCAGGGACTTCAAATGAGCCACCTACTAAGCACCAGATCAGTCCATACACTTGTCTAAACTTGGAGGAAAATGGCAGGGATTGATTGGGAAGAGGCAAAATAGCTCACAAGAGAATACTTTTTTTGTGGCTTTGATTTATAACTCTGACCCACTGTAAATCATAGGAAATAAAAAAGCAAATTTTATTCTTTCCATCATTCTTCCCAAGTGGGATGCCTTCCCCCAAATTTCCACTAGTTTCTAAAATTAGAAGCACTCCCTTTTAGGGGTGTGGCAGTGGGGTTGGTATGGAGCCTGTAACTTTAACTCTGTGGTTCTCAAAGTGTGGTTCCAAACTAGCAGCAGCAGCAAAGTCTGGAAACTTGTCAACAATTTAGATTCTTAGGTCCCTTCCCAGACTTCCTGGGTCAGAATCTGGGGGGGGGGGGGGGTGGGGCTGGGGTGGTAATCTGTCTTAATGGGCCTCTGGACTCTGATGTTCATTTGAGTTTAAGAACTGCAGCCTCAGAACTGCATGAAATGAATCAGCCACATGCTTTGACTAGATTTCGAGAATCTCCCATCAGAGAAAGGGGCATGGAACCATGACTCAGTTCTCACTTAACACCAGCAAACACTGAATATGCTTGTGTTAGTTTCCCGAGGCTGCTGTGACAAATTATCACAAGCCAAGCAGGTTAAAACATCAGAACTTTTTTCTCCTACAGTTCTGGAGGCCAGATGTCCAAAATCAAGGGGTTGGCAGGGCTATGCTTCCTCCACAAGCTTGAAAGGAGGATCCTTCCATACATCTGCCAGCTTCCGGCAGCTGCTGGAGTTCCTTGGCTTGTGGCCACCTTATTCCAATCTCTGTCTCATCTTCACAGGGTCTTCTCCATCTGTATGTCACTGTGTGTGTCTCTCTCCTTTCTCTTGTAAGAACATTGGTCACTGGATTTAGGGCTTGCTCTAAATCTCAGACGATGTCATCTGGAGATCTTTAATTCTATCTGCAAAGACCTCTACTGAGAAGGTCACATTCACAGGTATTGGACGTAAGACTTGGACAGTTCATTTTGGGCATCAAAATTCAAACCACTGCAATTTACAAAAACTAGAATTTGAGACCTTCATAAAAGTCACAACTTTCTTTTTTTTTTTACAGAGCTAAGCACGTCTAAAATCCATAACCATTTGATCACTTTTCCCCTCGACAGGAAACAAACCAACAGAATCACATGTAACTGGGATGTCCAGTTCCCAGCCAGAGGTAGAGTGCCATCACCCCACACAGATGCTCCAAAATACAATGACTCCTTGTCCCTGTCTGCCCACCTGAGCCCATCTCCCTTGTTTACCCTAGATGTCCAAGAAGCGTATTAATTAATCACACTCAGACATCTGGTTGCTCATGAAACCAAAAGACATAATTTCTGCCTCACTCACTCACTTCCCAGGACACCTGCCACCTCTGCTACGAATAAGAGCTGGCTTCATGTTGACGTGCATCCCAGGGCCACTCCTGCTGTTAGCCTTACTGCCCTGCTCTCTGTCTTCACCAAGTCTGACCACAGCAATGGGAGAAAGACGGTTTCTCCTCTGCCACGTCAGCCCGTGCATGACTACAGGCCAGGCCCCTCAGCTTAGGCATAATCCCAAGTCCATCCCAGGTCTCCCACTGAGCCAGTTTTTGCCTTGTTCGGCATGGGGCCATCTTGTTGCACAATTCTACGGGGCACCATTCACGTTCTATTTCCTTGAGACTGGTGTCCTCATGGGCCATGCGTGATCACTGCCCTGACATAGCCAGACAGCACAGCCATCCCTGGAATTTCTCCGTGCCTCAGAATCTTGGCGCCAGTCCCCTCCAGCCTCACTGTGAAGAAAGTTCTCTCTTCCCCTCACAGTCAACCGGCAATGAAGCCATTCATTCCGTTCAGGGGAAGCACTGCCCCAGTCTCACTCTCAGTGCTGTGGTCTGACCCCCACAGCCCAGGAAGACACCTACCCAAAGCTCTGACATTCTACCAGGTCCCCAACTAAAGACTACTTCAGTTGGACAAGTGTAATCATTAAAAGGAGGTGCTTCCTGGGTGGCTCAGTGGTAAAGAATCTGCCTGCCAATGCAGGAGACATGGGTTCGATCTCTGGATCGGGAAAATCCCCTGGAGAAGTGAATGTCTACCCACTCCAGTATTCTTGCCTGGAAAGACCCAATGATAGAGAAGCCTGGCAGGCTACCATCCGTAGGGTCACAAAGAGTTGAACACAACTTAGCAACTAAATAACAACAATTATTAAAAGACATTAAAGGTATTAGACATAATGTTGGAAACATAAATAGTTTTTAGGGGAGGAAAGTCACATGTTTTTGGCTGCACTGTGAGGCGTGTGGGACCTCAGTCCCCTGACCGGGTGTTGAACCTGTGCTCCCTGCAGAGGAAGTGCCAAGTCTTAACTCCTGGACCCCCGGGGCTGTTCCAAAGTACACTTTCTTTTGGACTTGCCAAAGACCAGTCAGAAGGTGCCATCGGGAAATGGTGTAAATATGGACTGGCCCCAGAACTGCCAACTGTGAATCTCTCTGGGGCTCACTGGTAGGATGTCATATGGATCAGATCCAAAGGCTTGATTACTTACTTGGTCCTTGTCCTTTCCTAGATCGTCTCTGTTGGAAGAGAGCAAGAGGAAGCAATGTGGTGTTCCACTGGGAGAGTAAATGGAACCATGTCCTGCCTGCAGTTCAAGCAGCATGTCAGAGGGACCTCCTGTTCTCACTTGAGATCTCATCCCTTCCCCCAGCAGAACTGGGTTCTAGGCTTGGAAGCTGAGTGATGAATTTCACCTAAAAAAGAAGGATCTGGATGGGGGTCAGGCTGGAAGGAAAAGTAACCAGAGTCAACCAACTTAACCCATCTCTTTCTCTGGCTCAGCCTACTTGGGTTTCATTTATTCATTTACACTTGGGTTTCATTTCCCTTCTGAGCAAAGGCGAACTTCTCTTGGCCTCTCACATGTTACATCTTTTTTTCTATCTGGGGCATAGAGAGAGACAAACATGTCCAAGGATGCACCGCTGCAAAAAGGCAGAGCCAAGATATAAAGTGTGAGCAGTCTAAATCCGTGCATCGTTTGCTTTTAAAAGACCCTAGGTCCCCAGAAGCATTGGAATTGTTGTTGCTTAGTTGCTAAGTCATTCTGACTTTTTTTGCGACCTCATGGACCAAAGCCATGGGTACAGGCTCCTCTGTCCATGGGGTTTCCCAGGTGAGAATAATGGAGAGGGTTGCTATTTCCTTATTCAGGGGCTCTTCTTGACCCAAGGATTGAATCTGTGTCTCTTGCACTGGCAGGCGGATTCTTTGCCATAGAGCCACCAGGGAAGCCCATAGAAGCATCTGNTTTTCTATCTGGGGCATAGAGAGAGACAAACATGTCCAAGGATGCACCGCTGCAAAAAGGCAGAGCCAAGATATAAAGTGTGAGCAGTCTAAATCCGTGCATCGTTTGCTTTTAAAAGACCCTAGGTCCCCAGAAGCATTGGAATTGTTGTTGCTTAGTTGCTAAGTCATGTCTGACTTTTTTTGCGACCTCATGGACCAAAGCCATGGGTACAGGCTCCTCTGTCCATGGGATTTCCCAGGTGAGAATAATGGAGAGGGTTGCTATTTCCTTATTCAGGGGCTCTTCTTGACCCAAGGATTGAATCTGTGTCTCTTGCACTGGCAGGCGGATTCTTTGCCATAGAGCCACCAGGGAAGCCCATAGAAGCATCTGAATAGTACCAGTCAAATACTTCATCTTTTGGTTGGTTCCAAATGGATTTTCCTACTGTCTTTCTCTGTCTGACTTATTTCACTAAGCATAATGCCCTCTGGTCCATCCATGTTGTTGCAACTGACAAATCTCCATTCTTTTTAATGTCTGAGTATTATTCCATTGTGTGTGTGCACATATACATATATATATATATATATACACATACATCCTGCCACATCTCTCTATTCAAATGTTGATGGATACTCAGATTGCTTCTATATTTTAGCTATTTATCGTAAATGATACATAAACAATATCTTGGCTATTGCTATGAACATTAGGGTTTACCTCAGCTTAAAAAAAAAAAAATCATTCAAAAGATGGTGCTGGTAAGTCACTTCAGTTGTGTCTGACTCTATGCGACCCCATAGACAGCAGCCCACCAGGCTCCCCCATCCCTGGGATTCTCCAGGCAAAAACACTAGAGTGGGTTGCCATTTCCTTCTCCAATGCATGAAAGTGAAAAGTGAAAAGTGAAGTTGCTCAGTTGTATCTGACTCCTAGCGACCCCATGGACTGCAGCCCACCAGGCTCCTCCATCCATGGGATTTTCCAGGCAAGAGTATTGGAGTGGGGTGCCATTGCCTCCTCCAAATGATGGTGCACATGGCATTAATTTGCAAAACAAAGAACTGGAAGGAGGAGGAGGGCTGCCCTGATGATGTGAGAGACTCCTTTCAGGGAAACATGTGTAACCTCATGTGTGAGGTTGGGTCTACTCGAAATACTGGCCTAGCAATTGAGACTCTAGAAGGTGCAAAGGCAGGACTGGATGCTGGAGAATTTCCTCCTGGCCCAGCCCCTTGAGGATGGCCAGCTCTGAATTCACAGCTGTGCGGTGGTCAGGTCGGGGCGGGGGGTCAGGAGGTAGAGAGCACTGGCAGATGGGTAAGGGGCGCTGTGCCCTTGGGCTGCCCTTCTGTGCACACAGCGCTGCTCGGACACCACTCTGCGTGGTTCCAGACGACACACTGAGGACCAGATGGAGGAAGCAGGCTTTTTCTCTGAGTTATGGGGCCGCTGCCGTGCGGGCTTTAGTTAGAACACTTGGGAGCATCTCTTTGCAGAGGCAGTGACCCTTGCAAAAGAACTCACAGTACTGACCCAGACTGGAGATGTTTAACACAGGACAGGCTACCAAGCCATGCCCAAAACCAATGATGAAAAAGGAAACTACGGGATGCTGACGCAGGAGGAGAGCAAGAGAAACCCAAAGGAGGAAACAGCTTCTCTGAAGGATGAGATTCAGCAAGGGAGGCGGGGAGGGGTCATCTCCTCAGTTCAAGTAAGAAACAAGGGTGGGGTGGGAATTTCCAGGGGGAGCCCCAGAAACGATGGTGAAGCAAGGAGACTGGTGAGTAGCTACGGGCTCTGGGAAAGGGAGGGTTGAGGAGTTGACATACCGAGGGGGGACTTGAACCTTCTGCCATGCCTTATTTTTCTTACTAGATAACTCAGATAACTAGATGATTAGAACATTTTCTTTCCACAGGCCAAATTTTGGCTTGAAAATCTGACAGGAAAAAAGCAGAGCTTCAAGAGAGCAGGAACGTTATCTGACTTATTCATTGCTGCATTCCCAGTCCTAGAATAATAACACACAGGAGGTCGAATCCAGCTCAGTGATTTTCTCCCACAGATTTTGTCTTTGTATGAAGAGGGAGGTCTTTTCCAGTTTTTCAAGGGCAGTATTTTGGGTGATGGGGGCTTCATGCAGTCTGGATAATCTCTGCATGAGTCATTAAATTCTTACATTTATTCTTTTATTCTTTTCATCCAGTAAATCATTGGGAGGCACCTACTTTGTACACACACTGAGCTTAGCATGTGTGAATACACTGGTGAGAAAAATACATAGGTGTGCACTGGCTTGGAGCTTATGGTCTCATAGACTGTAGTCTCCAAGGCCACTACTGTGGACTAAGGCTGTAACTAGTCAAAAATGTAATGAAACCAAAGCAAGCAAGTCGAAAAAGAAACCACCAAAGCACTGGCCCTCTGGCCTTCAGAACTTCCTGTGATCATGAAATAACTCACATGACTAAACAGTCTAGGCAAGGAGGACTCTTGAGAGGATTAAATTGGTTCCCATGTATTAGTCGCAGTAGGCTGAGTTTTGCTATAGCAACAAATACTGGAACACAACAAAGGTGTTCACTTGACCCTTGAACAACTCGGGTTTAGACTATGCGGATACACTTATACACGGTTTGTTTTCAGTAGTAAATAGCATCAAAGGTTGAATCTATGGATGCAGAATCTCGGGTCCAGAGGAAGCATAGATATGGAGAAACCACACATTCCAAAGTCCACTATAAATTATATTCAGATTTTCAACTGGGTGACATGTTGGAGCCTCAAGTTGTTTAAGGGCCAGCTGTATTCCTTATTGAAACAAGGCTGCTTAAGCATGTCTTCTGTGCAGTGACTCAGGGATCTGGTCTGCTCCTATCCAATGATTCAGTGTCTTACCCTGCACATCCTGGTCACCGTGGTGAGATTACAGGCAAATGCCTAGGGGTGACATCCCACTTTCCCTCAGTTCTTTGACCAGTACTAGTCACATGGCCCTACCCACTGCTCAGGGGCAGGGATGCAGGAGGCAACACAGGGCTATTCAGTGAGCATCACACATCTCAACCACACCCATTCTTTACACAAAATGCCCCTTGAATCATCATTCTGCAGAACTGAAAAACAACTTTGAAACAGTTGATAGATGAGATTACAGGACAGATTTTGCAAATAAATGAGACAATTTTCTTCCTGGGCTATCTGGGAATAATTAGGAAATGAAAAGAATATAGGAATATAGTTAGTTCTCCCTGTTTCTAGGACAGAGGAACTTAAAGTTGACTTCAGAGCCCTCCAGGCTTCCCTGATAGATCAGTTGGTATAGAATCTGCCTGCAATGTTAAGAGACCCTGGTTCAGTTCCTGGGTTGGGAAGGTCTGCTGGAGAAGGGATAGGCTACCCACTCCAGCATTCTTGGGTTTCCCTTGTGGCTTAGCTGGTAAAGAATTCTCCTGCAATGTGGGAGACCTGGGTTTGATCCCTGGGAGAAGGGTAAGGCCTACCCACTCCAATAATCTGGCCTGGAAGATTCCATGGACTGTATAGTCTGTGAGGGTCACAGAGTCAGACATGACTGATTTTCACTTTCACTTTTCAGAGTCCTTTGATCTCTCTTACAGGTCAGGAAAACTTCCTCTTCACCTGTACTTTTTTAGTGGGTAAAGTTTGTTTTTCCACCTCAGTAAAGAGAGATGAGAGAAAACTCTAGATTGTAGAAGAATTAAATTGGTTTCAATGTCACTAAAAGTCTTATGGCAGTAGCATCACCTACTTTTTCAAAGTATGCCTTTGCAAACCTCTGTCCACTGGGATCCTGTTTACAATAAGCACACTTGATTGTACCTGAAAAATTAGAATAACATTTGCTTTTGCTAGATTCACTTTTTGTTACTGGATAGAAAGCATCAACTTCCTTCTCTGTGTTTCTTCTGCCACTGGGGCTTTTATTAAGGACCGTACCATCTCATTTACTTCTAATCCGCTTGCAGATTTCTATTATCTACTAAGTGTGCCCTGGTTCTGTCCAGGCTTGTTCAGATGTATTTTCTAATCAACAACAGTCATGTAATTAGCACTCGATCCATGAAAGAAGAATACTGAAATATGATAATTTATCCTATTTGCTAATATAAGTTTATTCCTGGGGAGCATTTTCCAGATCAATATAGATTTGCCTGTTCTTAAACCTTCGCTTCCTAGTGATCATTCTTTCATTAAATCATAAACTGATTATAATTCCGTGGCATGAAGTCTTAACTTGGGTTTTTGCATTTTGAGCTGACAGTACTTGAAATGTTGATAGCTTTCTTGTGGAGTCCAAGGACATTATTACTCTTTGAAACTGGAAAACACTATGCTTAGAGGTTTATTTTTTTTTAAAGAAAAAACAAAAACAATTTGGAAGGAAATTCAGTAATGCAAACCTGATCACAGCCATAGGCACTAACTATCAGTGAAATTTGGCCCTGCAGCAACTCAGCATCCAGAAGATAGGAGCGTTTATCTTAGAAGGAACGAGAAGCCGCAGAGGCAATGCACACATCCAAGCGTAAAAGGCTGAGCTCTGCTTTCCCTTCTCCCTCTTAATGTACTCAATCAGGAATTTTTAGGAATCTGCCTTTTAACATTCCTTTAAAATATCTTTTGAGGCTCTACTATATGCTAGGCCCCAGAGGAAGAGACCGCAAAAATAGCTAGGATGCCTGGGCTCTTGCGGGATACAGGTTGATATAGGGAAGAAGCATAAACTCACAAGTCCCAGGGAACCCAAGGCAGAGAGACATATTACCAAGTGGCCAGGACCATCCTGGAGGATGCGGTGTAAGCTGAGCCCTGAAGAATGAGTAGTCAGGCAGGTCAAGAACAGATAGAACAGGGAAGGTAGGCAGGGACGTTCAAGTTTTTAAGTGGATGGAACAGCAGGTCTGAAGGGCTGGATGCAAGGCAGAGGTGCGGGGGGTGATGTGGAATGATCACTTGGTTGGACTTTACTACTGTTTTTTCATCATGTGCACACTACGCAGTCCTTTCCAGCACTCATGGCTTGTGCGTTCGTGTCTGGACATCTCTCTGAGACAAAATGAGCTGTAGACAGGGAAGTGTCAGATATGAGACCTGGCCTGGCCATAAAGGTTTCCTGGGTTATGGGCCCTGACCCTAAGAACAGATACAGTGACTTTCAGAGTCAGCCTCTCACCTGGTCTGAGGCCACCAGTTGGATGGAATTCATACAGTCGATGAAGTCAGATGAAAAGACCACTGTGGTCCTGCAATTTTAGAGAAAAAATTCATCTAGTATCAGAGACTGCAGAGTACGTGGGGAGTTTGGATATTTAGTAAAGCAAAGGGAAAAAACAAAGCAGGGCAGAGTAGCTGATGGATTTGTATAATAAAGAGCAGGAGAGGGAACAGGGACTACTAGACAGAAAAAGTCTGTGTAAAGAGTATGTTTCAGGGTGGAAGAGACAGAACTGGTGGGAAAAGCTGGCATCCGTGTACAGAATAATAAGGGGGCAGCCATGGAGAGAGAGAATTTTAAGATACTTGCTATGCATTAAAAAATTCATCTCCTCCTTTGCCATTTTGTTGCAGGAAGGGGAACCTCTTCCAGGGCCAAAACAGGGCTCTTGTCTAACACTTGAAAATGAATTGTCCAAGGAGATACATGTACTGACAAAGCAAGAGGTTTTATTAGGAAAGGGCACCTGAGCGGAGAGCAGTAGGGTTAGGAATCCAGGAGAACAGCTCTGCCATGTGGCTCGCAGTCTTTTACGGTGATGGGATTAGTTTCCGGGTTGTCCTTAGCCAGTCATTCTGACTCTGAGACCTTCCTGGTGGTGCATGCCTTGTTCAGCCAAGATGGATNCGGAGAGCAGTAGGGTTAGGAATCTAGGAGAACAGCTCTGCCATGTGGCTCGCAGTCTTTTACGGTGATGGGATTAGTTTCCGGGTTGTCCTTAGCCAGTCATTCTGACTCTGAGACCTTCCTGGTGGTGCATGCCTTGTTCAGCCAAGATGGATGCCAGAGTGAAGGATTCTGGGAGGCGGTCGGACATGTGGTGTTTCCTTTTGACCTTTCCTGAACTCTTCTGGTTGGTGGTGGTTTATTAGTTGCGTGTTCCTTACCAGGACTTCCTGTCGTAAAACAACTCATGCAGATGGTTACTATGGTGCCTGGCCAGGGTGGGCGGTTTCTGTCAGTGTGCTTCCCCTAACACTTTCCTTCAGAGATAGTACAGGTCTGAAATACTGATTCATATTTTTTGGTTCCTGAATTGTGCTTCTTTGAATGCAATACCTGGCTAAGACTGGGCCAACTGGAGACCTAGGTCTGGAGAATGGTAGAAACTTTCACTTGAGATGGTTGCTCCAATTCAGTAAGTATGGTGTACCCGGCTGCTTAAAAAATACAATTAATAGATAACAATCCTGGTTCCTCCCCGTGGGATCTTACTAACAGAGTTGTTACAGGAGGTACATTTTGGTGTGTCTGTCCAGCCCATGACTTTCTCTACCTGAAAACTCTTTCCGTACCCACAAGAGCTAGCACTTGACCAGCATGCTGGCACCAAGCAGTCACCCAATCTCCTCCAACAGTTGATTCAACCAGGAATGAGCATGTGACCCAGGTTGGGCCAATCAAGACAACCGAAGGGAAAAAGATAATTAAAAATTGGGATAAAATTCTTTTTCTGAGGTCTTTGTGGCTTTCTTCTCCCTAGTTACAAGTTCTCAGGAAGGGGCTGCCCTTGGTTCTTTCAAGACACATAGTCCCCTTCAAATAAATTCTGTCTCTTTCCATTATGCTCAAGTTCCTTTGAAGTAAGCTTCAACCACCTAAAATCCAAAGTATGTGGCCTGAGACAATTGCCTTTTATGGTCCAAATTCTTCTAGCTATTGGGATCACTTTGTGGTACTTACAGTCTCCTGTGTTTGCTAACTTCTGTGTTAATGGTACAAAGCCGCCCATCAACCCTGATCTGATAAAACAGATCTGTGTTATCTGATGATCTGTGTTACCTGCTGATCTGTGTTATCTCCAGAATCAGCCAGCCTAGCAGGAAAACAAGTATCTGCTAGTATTTCGTTAAGTAATCTGTTCTCCTGCTGAGAACGATTGTGTCATTTAATGGCTTAACCATTTCTGGCTAAACTTCAGCCTGTGTTTGTCTTTGATTATTCTTCTATTGCATCTTCTCATAAGGTTTCTTTCTTGGTGTCTTGCCTGGACATCTCTCTCAGACAAAACCAGCTGTGGTTAGAAGTGACACGGACACTGGTTTTCCAAAGAGGCTGATGTTTTTGAATCTGGGCCATTAGGAAACCTGTGTACTTCCCACATATGGTGAACGAACATTTGAGAAGGAGACCCTTCCAGACTGAAGCTCTGTCACATAAGCTGCATGCATTTAGCAAAGAAGGGCTCACTCACAGGAGATGAAGGATTCCCCATGAGGAGAGAGGCTCTGAGCAGTTTTTCCTAACAGGTCTTCTCAGATCCCTAGATGTCTATGAAAAACTCAGTTTCCCAGGTTTTGCTGAATCAGACTTTCTAGGGCTGGGGTCAGGGACTCTGGATATTTAATAACCAACCCAGGTAATTTTGATCTGTGAACGCCACTGGCTACAAGAGCCAACAGTAGCAATTCTCTAATCCTAACTTAATTGTTAGATGGCATTTTACAATTAGCTTGAAACAGAGCAGGACCCTAAAGTCCTTCTCCACTCCCATCCCTATGCCCTCTGCCTGTCTTGTGTCTGTTAAAAAGAAAAACAAAAACAAAAAACCTTGGTCAAAGAATAAAATTAATCAGAGAAGTAAGAAAAAGCAGACACAAAAGAAAATAGTCAAACAAGACAAAATAATAATTTACTTGTTAAGCACAATCAAGAACCTTTAGTTCCTCCTCAATGGCTACAGATACTATTCTGGGCCACATCCTTTGAGCTGTTTTGTAGATAATGAAACTCCCATTAGGTGGAAGAGGCTAACTCCCTGATGACCAGACCGTAGCCATGACATCTGAGAAATGGCTTCAAACAAATGGAAACAAACTAACCCTGCAACTGAAGATTAACTGTACTTGAATCAAGATGACGCTGGTCAAACCACGGATGAGCAATTTCATCGGTGCTCTGTCTGTAGCCCCCTCCCTCTGCCTGTACACCCCTGAAACTCCCGTCTAAAACTCTTCCCCACTGACTGTCGGTTGGAGGGGGGCTTGGGGGTGGGATTCAGCCTTTGGACACGTCTGCCGTTTTCCCTTGCTATTACCAGACTCCTAGATAAAGCAAACTTTCCTTCCCACCAACCTAGTGTCTCAAATATAGGCTTTTAGGTAATGAGCAGCCAGACCACACTTTGCATAACAAGCTCACCCTCTTCTTCAATGCTGAGCATCACTCCATGTATCTCTTTGATATAAGTGATATATATCTCTGAGAAAAAGTAAAGTCAGTTGAACTAAATTTCTTTGTTTGAAGACTGTCACTTCTAGGCAAGAGTGAATATACCTGAGAGCCTTCAAAACTGGATTCTCAACTCCAGGCTCAGATCTCTCCATCCTGACCAAAGGGCTTGTGACTCAGCTTCTTCAGGAGTGGGTGGGCTTGGGAGACCTGTTCCTAGCTACATCAGACTGAAATGGAGGGTCATGCTGAAGGAGCAGATTCTGGGATTTCCCTGCTGGGTCAGTGGTTAAGAACCCATCTGTCAATGCAGGGGACTCGGTTCAATTCCTGGTCCAGGATATTCCATGTGTCACGGAGCCACCAAGCCCTTGCATCCCAACTACTGGGGCAGCAGAGAAAAAGATGGTTAGATAGCATCACTGATTCAATGGATATGCTTTTGAATAAACTCTGGGAGACAGTAGAGAACAAAGGAGCCTGGTGTGCTGCAGTACATGGGGTCACAAAGAGTTGGACACGACTTAGCGACTGAACAACACAACTACTGAGCCCGTGCGCCTAGAGCTCGCGCTCCACAAGGAGAAGTCTGCTCAGCACAACTAGAGAAAGCCTACACACAGCAATGAAGAGCCAGTGCAGCTTTTAAAAGCAGACTCTGGGGTTCGAGCCCAGATCCACTGAATCAGAACCTCTGTGGGAGACTTGCATTATTAACTCTGTAGGCATTTAACTACTGTCAAGATTCAGGCCTTTCTGGGGTGTCTGATAATAATAATATTAGCAGCACCCATTAAATGCTTACATTAGAAGACAATGAACACTCTCAGACAAGATACTAATGCTATCCAGTTTTTGCCATCCTTTCTCTTTGGATGCAATAATAGTAGTAAAAACAGTGGCAGCAGTAACCACCACCACCACCACCAAATTTCAAGCTCTTACAATGGCAGACACAGTGCCAAGAGCTTCACGTGCATTATTCCAATAAACCCAAATGACAATCCCACTATGCTCACATTTGTTAGATAAAACCCGAGACAACAGAGACGATGCTGACATTTCCCAAGATGACACAACTAGTAAGTGGTTGAGATGGGACTGAAAACAAAAGGGGAGTGGGGCAAAACAAAAGGTGTTGTAGCTGGCATTCAGAATTCATCCTTCATGGCTGAATTAGGGTTGTGAGGAACACTTCAGTGCAAAGAGCAGTTTGCGCAGATATGTGATGTAACAATGCATAAACACAGGGAGTGTTTGAAGGACCAAAATCCTGCAGTAATCCTAGAGCAGCACCGCCAAGAAAGGAACTGGCATCTGTGTGGAGGTAAGGCAGTCGCGGGGACCAGTTCCTCAGGGTCATTTCACGTCTCTGCTCGTGCCCACCTTGGCTCTTGGACACGTTCTCAGCTGGAGCTTCTGCCTTCCTCATCTTCATCTGCTTTCCTCATCTTCTCCTTCCTCATCCTTCACACCCTTCATTTTATCGTGATGTGCACTGACCTGACTCCACCAGCCCACTCTTCCGACACATTCTCTTAGCTTCACCTCCACTGCTTCTTGGAATTTTTTTTTTATTGCAGTATAGTTGATTCTCAATGTTGTGCTCATTTCTGTACAGAAAGTGATTCGGTTACACATACATACATGTATATATATATATACATGTATATACACACACACCCATTATTTTTCATTTTTCATTATGGTTTATTATAGGATACTAAATATACTTTCCTGTGCTATACAATAGGGCCTTGTTGTTCATCCATTCTATATATGATAGCTTTTATCTGCCTATCCCAAACTCCCAATCCGTCCTCCCTCCATCTTGCCCTCTGCCTTGGCAACCACAAGTCTGCTCTCCACGTCGATGAGTCTGTTTCATAGGTAAGTTCATTGGTGTCATAGTTTAGATTCCACATGTGATATTAGATGGTATTTGTCTTTGTCTAAATCACTTCACTCAGTATGATAATCTCTAGGTCCATCCATGTTGCTGCAAATGACATTATTTCACTCTTTCTTATGGCTGAGTAATATTTTATTCTATATAGATATCACACCTTTAAAACTTGCATTATTTTAATTTTCTTTAGTAGCAAAATTTGATTATGATTTGTGTATTGTCACCAGTTTCTTTTTTTTAACTGTTTGTTTTGTAGTGGAGTATAGCCAATTAACAATGTTGTGATAGCTTCAGGTGAACAGTGAAGGGACTCAGTCATACATATACACTTATCCATTGTCTCCCAAACTCTCCTCCCATCCAGGCTGCCACATAACCTTGAGCAGAGTTCCATGTGCTATACAGTAGGTCCATGTGCCACATAGTTGGTTATCCATTTTATAGCAGTGTACACCATACCTTCTTTATCCATTCCTCTGCCCATGGACATTTAGGTTGGTTTCAAGTCTTGGCTATCGTAAACAGTGCTGCAATGAACACTGCAGGGCACCTGTCTTTTCAAATTACAATATTCTCCAGATATATGCCCAGGAATGGGACTGTAGGATCATGTGGCAACTATATTTTTAGTTTTTTGAGGAACCTCCATACTGTATTCCATAGGGGCTGTGCCAATTTACATGGAATTTCTTAATTAACCTTAAGAGAGAGAAGCTGACTGGTCCACTTTACGATGTCGTGCTAGGTCACTTACAGATTATGGGTTGGCTGCCGTTCTTGATTCCTATTGTTTTGTTAAGGCATAGGAAGAGGGGGCTCATGTAGTGAAACCATGGTTTCCTGATGGGCATGCTCCCCAGGAGGGTGTGCGAGCAGAACTAACACAGTCACTGCCATCTCTAAAGCCTTCATCCAAAGGCTCTCAGAAGGGCTTACAGTAACTCCCATCTGCAGCTCCCAAGTCGTCACGCTTAGGTTGGGTGGGACTACTTACTGTTCCAGATTTCTCATCGAGTAGAAAGTCAAGTTCGCAAACTTCTTTAGGATAGGGATCTTTGTTTTTTATATACTGCTGTTTTCTAAGCGCCCAGCACAGAGCAGGTTCTCAATAACATTTGCTGACTGAATGAATAAACAATATTGCAGTATCCAGCAGCTCCCAAATGTTGTGAATCAGACATGGGGAAATCTAATTTACATGCTGCTTTGGTCTTGGCTCCCAGACAGTATTAATAGCATCCTAACCAGAAAACAGCTATGCATAGAACTCTTCACACAATCCACTTATTATTTGCTTAGAAGCAAATACAAATATTTTCAGCCATCTGCTGTTTTCAATTCCTGCTAATAAGTGAAAATTAACTGTGTGGCCCAGGGTTGAAGTCAGTTTCAAGAATCCTCAAGGAATGAAGATACTAAGAAGGTACAAAGCATTTTAACTGGTGGTTCTCAACTAGCAGTGCTTTCTGTCCTCAGGGGACACTCAGCTAAGGGTGGAGATTTTTTTTTTTAAATCGTGGTAAAATAAAGATAACATAAAATGTGCCACTGTTGAACATACAGTTTAGCAGTAAGTACACTTACATTGCTATACAACAAATCTCCAGAATTCTCATCTTGGAAAGAGAAAATGTATACTCAAAGATCTTCCCATGAGCTCTTATCACTTTGTGCCTGTGAATTTATCTACTTTAGGTGGCTTAGACAGGCAGAATCACACACATGTTTTTGTGACTGACTTATTTCATCCAGCTTAGGGTCCTCAAGTTTATCCATGTTGCAGCATGTGTCATAATTTCCTTCCTTTCAAAGGATGAAGAACAATTCATTGTATATTTGGATCACATTCAGTTTATCCATTCATCATCAGGAGACATTTGGGTTGCCTCTTTTAGCTATTGTGAATAATGCTATCAACACGGGTGTACTAATTATCTCTTTGAAACCCAGTTTTCAATTATTTTGGGTATATACCCAGGAGCAGAACTGCTGGATCATATGGTAGTTCTGTTTTTTTATTTTTCTGAGAAACTCTCATACTGTTTCCACAGAAGATGCACTGCTTTATATTTTTACCAATAGTGCAAAAGTGTTCTGGTTTCTCCCCATCCATGCCCATACTCGTTATTTTCTTTTTCCTTCTTTGTTTTTAGAAAAATACCCTAATGGGTGTGATGTGAGCAAACATTTTTAGTTGTCACAACTTGGGGGCGGATGCTACTGGCATCTTATAAGTAGAGGTCAGCAATATTGTTAAACATCCTTCTATACACAGGATGGTTCTATGCCACAAAGAATGGACTGGACCAGAATGCAGATAGTGCCCAGGTTGAGAAATCCTGATCTGAACAATCAGGTTCATCTTTCATAGCAAATCTCACCTCTCCTGACATCTGCAGCTTCTCTATTCTTTTGCTGAGATGCTCAAAGGCAAAGACTTCCCCAAAACCTAGAAAGTAACGGAAGACTGAGAAGAACAGCAACATCTCTTTTATTCAAATTTTATTGAAGTTTACAAATGTATTACAGACATCAGTAAAACATCATATCCATTTCACGGGGCACGGATCTCAAGCAAAGTGTTCACAACAGTCTCTGGCAGAGCCCACACCAAAGGTCCACTGCAGACCTTCTTCACAAATAGCTCGACATCCAACACACAACACAGACTCTGGTGTGCCTTACCTTCTCAGGCCTTTTGAGGTTTTGTTTACGCGCTTGGATTTAAAGCAGAAGATGGACAAAATGATCCTGTACAGGAAAGAATGCATTTAGGAGCAGGAGAACTGCAGAGGTCCTCATCTGCTAGGGAAAAAGGAGGACCCACAGGCCTTAGAATGCGAAGTCAGGGTCCAGGATAGAACCAAATACTTTATGGAGAAACATGGAAATTAACTAGAAAGGCTGAGTAATTCTCTCTGAAACATTTAAAAAGGCCTGGTCAGTGACCTATGGAACATCAATGACCAAATACTTGGTAGGGTGAGGGACATCTCAAACTCTCAGGATAGAATAAGACACTCCCCCTACCCCCTCATGGATTCTGTATCTAAACCACATAAGTAATTTCTAACACAATGTTAGATTCCTGTTGGGAAAAGCTAGTCTGGGGAAAGTTATAAGCAGGAAGTAAGCTTATAAACTCGTATAGCCCCCAACAGTAAGTCACGCTTTCTGGGAGTCTTGCATTGAAGAGACTTCTATTTTGAGAAAATGGAAAAAGATTGCAATCTAACCTTGATGACTGCTTCCGAGTGGTCAAACAGGCTCTGGTGTCTGCTGAGGCCCCAAAGGGACTGACCACTGGAGGCAAGACAAAATTCTCTTCATTTCCACGTCTCTCACGCTTTAAGAAACATACCTCAAGAGGCAGCAATCTGGAACTGCCTTCAAGATTGGCAGAGGAGGCTTGGCTGAGTTCTGTACCTGGAATGCTGTCTGCAGAGTCCTTTTCAAAGCCCTGAAGGTGCTCAACAGTTGCTGATAGCAACCCTTCTGGCATGAAATCCTCAGATGACTGATTTCAAGGTCCACTTTCCTTCGTCAAAGATAGATCCTCCTTCTTACGCATTAGCATCTGGTTTCTGTTAGAGAGAAATATGCAAAGAGCACTTCTCCTTGGAATTTAAGTATTTGTGTTCTTTTTTAGAAGGTGGGACTAGAAAAGAATGGGACGGACTCTTATCTTACCTCTGCGAAATGGCAAACACAGATTGCTTATAACTGGCCAAGAATCCAAAAATGGAAAAGGAGGCCAAAGAGATTTCTGTTTAGTCTAAAGAAGTCAGCCTCCTTTAGCATCTGCAATACAGGGGCACAGGGATTGGCATCGCACAGTGATTTATGGATGATGTTTCCTGAATAGCTGGTGAACTGTTTTGGGAAAAAGGCAAAAGAGCCCAGGGTAGAAACACAAGGAAGAATCAGTTCACAAGTAAGATTTGTTATCAGACAAAGCAAATCCATTCGGATCAACTGGTCCTGGCTGGCTAAAGTGTTGCAAAGATTTCTGAGGCTGCATCCACGCTCTCTGAAGGGGTACCCTGGTCCTATCTGCCCACATTATAGGTATGGCAGAGACAGCCCCACCTGAACTCAACAATGGCTAGTGGTACCCAAGAAGCAGAAAGCTGTTGCAGAAGAGGAAAATATAATCTTGTTGTATTGAAGAAACATCCTATAGAATGGGACAAGAGGAAGAAAAAGTGCTACCCTCAGTTCCCATATGAGAAATGACAAACTGCTTGTTTGTGGGGCTGTCGGAGGGTGGACAGAAGGTGAATATAGGTGGACAGGGTCAAACAACCAACTCTAAAAACCACCCCCACCTTTGAACATTGGCAAAAACTGAGAAGTGTGTTTTTGGTTTCCCTGACCTCACTTAACTTCACACTTGGTAGAAATCCCAGAATGCCATGACAGATGGAAGGCTACCTGAATGCCACCAGCCTGCTAAGAAACTTGCTCATAGTATCAAGGTTGATAGGCACTGGCACAGCCATTCAGAAAACTGTCACTGATTTCTAACTTGGGAAAGGGCCAGTTCTGTTGCCAATGAACTGAGCAGCAACAGGAAATGAAATGAACGCTAAAGTGTGGTTTTATCCAAAAGATAAGAAGATCAATATGAGGAGAGATAGGAAGAAAAACCAAACCAAAGCATGAGAGAAGGAAATAAAGAGGGAAAAGATATACTTTTCTAAACACAGTCTATTAAAGATGAAATGATGATCTAAGAAGATGACTGCAAGCCTCAGCCGTGGAGGAAAGCTTGACTAAGTAAGAGCTCCTGATGATGATCACGTAAGGATCAGATCTGGCCTCAGAAAGGAATGTGCTGAATTTTGGGGAATGGGATTCTGGGATGTTACGTGTAAGTTATCACTAAGAGGCAGAATTCCCAACACAGTGACAACCTGCCCTCTCTTGGGCATTCCCTTGGAGGTTCCATCCTTGCGATGAGGATTTACCTGGCCTCTACCAGCAATCTCCACAGGGTGCCTGGCTGCGTCTGGGGTGGGGAGGAGACATCTGCAGTGGTGGACAAGATGGAGGTGATCTTGCTTTTTCGACTGTCTGACCCTGAGGCTTGTATCTCACCACATCTCCAGCTCTGACCAGTTCAGCTGATGGATGTTCCCTGGGCGGCTCGATCTGAAACTGCTTATTCCTCTCATCCCTTTGCATACTTCTCAGTTGCCAGTGTCTAGGGCACATTCTACTTTCTGCTGATGGTGATCAAAGCCTCAATGGGGAAATGTTAAGAGGTACTCTAAAGGACAGATTAAGAAAACAACGTTTACTAGGAGAATTTCTTTCCTCGGATTCCAGGCCACAGAAGACAGACATTATTTTCAGTTATTTGCTAAGGTAAATAATCTACTTTTTGTCTCTCTTTTCTTTTTCCAAAATGCCTTTCTATTCTCATCAATCCAGAAACTTAGAACTCCAAATTCGACTCGCCCGGTTTCTACCAGAAACCTGCCACGTTGGTAGCGTGGTGGTATACATTATGTCTTTATCAGTTTGCCAAGCAGTTTACAAACTCACTATACAAACTTAATAGAGCTAATTCTCCAGAGGCTTGGATAATTAATGAAGCATTTAGATATGAAGAAAGCATGCGGAAAACAGCCACAACCAACATTTGCATCGCTTTTTCAAAAACATCAGTGACAATGACAAATGTCATATAAATACCTGAAAAGCAAATTATTTTAATACATCCTGAATGGAGTGCCACTTCCACATCCTTTACAGCCTTCCTTCCCCAGACTCATGTGGGATGGTGTCTAAAAAGCCACTTTCCACATCCTCTGCATAAAAAAATACTAGAAAATATTAACTACTATACTGAAGAGAGACCACGCTCACCTCACCATGGCAGATGGCCACTGAGATACACTGTACACCACAATGACAGTACATCTCACTACAGGTGGGTCCCCCAATGGATTATTTCACCCACAATCCATGAAGGGAAGGAGGAGAATGGAAGTAAAAGCAAGCGCTTCACTTGTAACCGAAGCTAGGTAGGAGGTTTTATTTTACTATAAACAACACAACCGTTAAATGTCTTCTTTAAGCACACTCACTTGTGAGCTCATTTTCTATCTAATCGACGGTCCCCAAAGTTCAAAACGGAAACCTCTCTTTCAGCAACATTTGTTTTCCAGAACCATAACACAAAATCTCCTGAGCGGCTCAATCTTTCTAGGCAACCCAGATACTCTGGTTATAGAATGATTTAAACTGGGTCCCCCCCCTCCCACCAGCACCAGGGGGTGTCCAAAGGTGGTTCTCACCTCTCCTAGACTTCATTTCTGGAAGTTCTTCTTTGCTCTGACTTTCCCTCATATTCCCCTTCAGCCTCTACCCTTGATCTGTGGGCTGGATTCTTGTGCCCTTCAGCCCCGGCAGCTTGCTGCCTGCCAACCCCTCGAAGTCAAAGCTTTCATGCATCCTTCCACGGCTGCAGGTCTGTGTACCTGACGTGAGTGCTGAGCGGGTGGAAGTGGCCCTCCATCTCCACGTATGACCTACGACCTAGAAAGCACCGTCACTCCCAGAGCCCCTCGGAACCTTTCTGGCCTGAATTTCCCAAAGCTGAAGTTCATTTGCGCTGAGGACAACCGGTTGTCAGGCTAAGGCAGCTGTTCTGTCTGCCTTGGTAAAGGAAAGCGGATAATACAATCCAGGAAACAAGCACCAGGAAATAATGCCACACTCAAAACAACGTCATGCTGACATCACACAACAGCACCACTCACAGTCACTTTTGTTTTCCCACAGGACAGATCAAGGGTGAGCAACGTCAGTGTTTCCAGCGGGGATGGCATTTCTCACGGAACTCAACTGACACTGGTTGGTTTTTCTAATTGGCAGAAGTTACATTGGCAATTATAAATTAAAAAAAATATTACTATCACTTTGTAGAGAAGAGACTCTACTGAGGGTGGGAGCAGACTTAAGGATGGCTCCTTAAGATGGATGGAGCATCAAATGCTTTGGGTGTAACAGGTAATTTGTGAATTTTTTTTTTAAGCCACAAAAAGCCAAATTGAATAAAATCCTTTGAAAAAGGTCTCACTGACATGTAACAAATTTGTATAGAAAAAAAGAAGGAAAAAAAAAAAAGTGGTCCTTGACCACCCTGTAATACTACTCAAAAGACAATGCTAGATGTGCATGCAAGGCTCCACTGAGTCCTACGATATAGAAATTCCTTTGATATTACAAAATACAAAAATATTTTATCAGAACTCTCATTTACATTGCATTTACAATGGACATGTAAATAACTTAGTGTGGGGTCCTGGCTAATAAACAAATTACTTACTGGAAAAAGGGTCCTAAAAGGAAGAAAACCAGAGAGGCTATATATATATATATGTATGTGTGTGTGTGTGTGTATGTATATATATATATAAGCGAGCAGGAAACAATTATGCCATCTTGCCAGTGGCAACTCAACACAGACAGTCGGAGAAAGAGGTGACCAACCCTGGCCTCCGTTGAGCCTACAGCGTTTCCAAAGTGAAATGTGCAAATAATGTTCAACATGCCAAGAACTGTGACTACCTATGGAGTCAAGAGGCTACCTTGCCTCCATCAAGGGAGAGTTCCTCTCATCTCTCCCTGGAAACCCCCCACCCCCAAAGCGCTTTAAAATTTCCAACAGTGCAAGTTTCTGAATCTACATTCTTAGTTCCCGCCTTCCCCCACTCCCTGACCCCCCATCGGATTAAGAAATGATACAGTTTTTGCTCTTCTGTCTTTTCCTGCTGTGCAACTGTCCCCTGCCACCTAGCGTGGAAGACTTGGGGAGGCCGTAGGAGCTGTATTTGTGCAGTAACTCATCACTGGTGACATATCGCAGGTGGGCGGGCTGGGGGATGGGTTCTCCTAGGAAATAGCCCTCGTTGTCAGACTCGGAGGAGGAGGAGCAGGTGGAACACCAATCGTACTCAGCGAAGTAGGGGCCCCAGCGCTCCCCAAAGGCATTCTGCAGAGCCAGGTCCGACACGGTCCGGGGGCACCGGCCATACAAGTCCCGCCGGGACCCCTGGCCCAGGCTCTCCTGGAAGCTCCGCTGGCGCACGAACTGATCATAGTCCTCCCTGGCTCTCAGGGGGGGTCTCTCCTTTAACTGAGAGAGGGCCTCACGCTCGCCGGCCAGGTGGAGGGCGTTGTCTGAGCGAGAACGTCGGGATCGCCGAGACCGGTGAGGCCGGAAGCGGCGGTTGTCGTCGCGCGAACTGGCTCTCCTCCGTGTGCGCTCACTCATGGGCTGGATCCTCACGCCCTCTGCCCCCGGCAGCTTGCTGCCCGCCATCCCCCCATCGAAATCAAAGCTCTGATGCATCCTTCCGTGTGCCTGCAGGTCTCTGTACCTGATCGGGGTGCTGAGCGGGTGGAGGTTGCCCTCCATCTCCTGGTACTGCTGGGCCGACAGCAGGCTGCGAACCGACTCGGCGCTGCGGAACTGCATAGACGAGTTCAGCGTGCCCATGTTGCTCAGCTTCTCGGACACATTCATCCCAGAGTCTTTGCTGAGATCTGGCATGGAAAACCGAGAGAGGTGCTCCTGGCGCTTGGCGCCACCATCCGCGGAGAGGCCTGAGGGAGACAGAGAAGGGGTTCATGGAGGTTAATACAAATGTGCGGTGATGAGGATTCCGTCACCATGGGTCACCGAAACGGTCATCTAACCCGGGTCGCTGCAAACCGTCGCACAGTTGTACTCTGCACAAAAGCTTGTTCAGAAAGTACTCAGGAGGAAGGGCTCTCCCCACTCCACAGTGGGCCAGCGTCCACCTAGAGGGGGCACCTGGTTAGAAAGCATTTTTTTTTTTTTTTGACTAGTCATGCCTCCAAAGTTTCATCAAAATTACTTAGAAGCCTATCGGTGTATCTTTTTTACAATGTTTCCTCTGTTCAGAATTTCACTTTCCAAAGTGCTTCCATCACCTCTTTGGTTCTAATGATGATCTATAAGTTCTCTGGACAAAGAACCTTTAAGCTTCAGAGGCAGGGCCATGCCCAAGTACTTCCTAGCAACACTGAGCCTACAGCCTAGTCCCATAGTACTGGAACACCTCACTTTCACCTTTAGCCTCCAGTAATTTCCTGGTCTGCCTGCTGTCCCTTGGCCTCTATCCCAGATATCTTGAAAACCAATTGACTCCCTGGAAGTAGACAGAGGGATATTTATCCTCTCAGGCTGTTTAGTCGATGGCTGTTCCAAGATTCCAAATGGACACCTAGCAGTCAGAGATGTCAGTAGGACTCTGGGGTGGGGATGGGGGCAAGCAGTGATCCTAATGCTCTTGAACAGCAGGGGCCCTGCAATCCTGACGTGCTATCACTGCCATCATTGAGACTAAAAGCAATTTGAAGGTAGGAGGAGATTCTTGACTTCAGTAACTTCCATTTTGTCCATTTAAAAATAGCACTCTTTCCAAAAAAAGCAGTTTAAGAATGGACCAGGTGGCAAAATCTCAGCATTTCTTGATCATTATCAATGAAAAAGAATAGCAATTCTGTCGTTTCTGGTCACAGGCGACATGTCTTTGAATTGCCCTGGCCCATTATAACCGCTGCCACTGATTATTTCTCCCCACCTACTGGGGCCAACGACTTTCTCTCCCCTCACAAAACTAATGTTATGAGCACTGTGAAACACTACCTAGCAGTATCCGTGTGTGTGCTCAGTCACGTCTGACTTTTTGCAACCCCAAGGACTGTAGCTCGCCAGGCTCCTCTGTCCCTGGGATTCCCGGGCAAGAATACTGGAGTGGGTTGCCATTTCCTCCTTTAGGAGATCTTCCCGACCCAGGGATCGAACCCACATCTCTTCAGTCTGGTGCACTGACAGTTAGGTTCTTTACAACGAGTGCCACTGGGAAGCAATATCTACTAAAGCTAAATATGTTGTTGCTATTTTAGTCGCAAAGTCATGTCCGACTCTCTTGTGACACTATTGACTGTGGCCCACCAGGCTCCTCTGTCCATGGCATTTCCCAGGCAGGAATACTAGAGTGGGTTGCCATTTCCTCCTCCAGGGGATCCTGCCAACCCAGGGATCAAACCTGAGCCTCTTGCATTGGCAGGCGTATTCTTTACCACTGAGCCACCTGGGAAGCCCAAAACTAAATATACATACATATATGTCTGTGTATGTATATATATGAATTATGAATAAGTTGCTTTACATACTTGTGTTACTCTTTTTGGTGATCTTAGTGTACTCATTTCCGTTGGGTATATAACCAGAGTGGAGATTCTATGCTTTCTTTTTATTTATTTATTAAATTGTACTATAATTGATTTACAATGGTTCAGGTGTTTAGCAAAGTGATTCAATTAAATATTGTTTCATATATATAAATTCTTTCTAGATTCTTCACATATATACAATATATATAAATATATAAATTAGCTATTCTAATATGTAATTCTTTTCCAATGCAGGTTACTATAAGATACTGAATAAAGTTCCCTGTCCTTCTATAACTTTCCATTGCCACTCTGGATTACATGCCCAGTGGAAATCAGTTTATTGGTCCAAAAAATGCACAAGGGTATTCAGTGAAGCTTTCCTTATATTAGTCCAGAACCAGAAACAATTTAAATGTAAGTTAACAGGAGAAAGGATAAATAAATTGTGGTACTGTCTACTTTCCCCATTATAAGGATTTAGACAGGACTTTTTTAGAGAAATGGCTAATTCCAGGATTGGAGGAAGGAAGGACAAAGATGAGCATGGAACATCTTGTTATGTTATGAAAGGTAAGGAAGTGTTTAAGACTGAAAAATGAAGGGGGACGGTTTTCAGAACACAGGTCTCAGCTTCAAAGGGATCCCACCAGCCAAAGCTGAGCAATTTGAGCATTAAAACTGTAATGATTTATAAACTACTGGAAAAATTAGAATTTCTGAATCCATACTGATAACAAGTAAAAACATCAATAAATAAATGGGGGAAAGAGTGTGTTTTGTGTACAACAGACTGGAGTGCACATAGAGAAAGAGTACTGGATTCGGAACATCATCATTTTCTAACTACTGTAGGTAAAGACTGGCTTGTGCAAGATGTGAAATCTGCTCAACTTGGGTAAATTTTGCTTGGGGAGCAGGATACTTGCATGGTGTTAATGTGTCCCCACATAGTGCTTATCCTCTGTAAGGCAACATTTAGTAACTCTGCAGAGGAGAAGTCAGGCAACACTCTTGACTACCTCCATGACCACCGAGTTTCCATCAACATCACGCCCCTCCGGATGGAGTGGTCGAAGGAGGACACACTACTGCTGCAGTGTTCCGTCGAGAACACACACACCCTGAATGGATGCAGGAGGAAAGACCAGACAAGCCCCAAACGAGGACTATTCTATGAAGAAGAAAAAGCACTGTGTGTTTTTTTTTTTTTAAAGAAAGTCCAGTATCATAAAAGACAAAGAATAGTCAATGTTCTAGACTAAAGGATTTTAAGGAACCACAGCAACTATACAATCCCTAATCCTGGACTGGAATCTGCACTGAAGCAAAAATAAACACTGTAACAGATAATTTCTCCTAAATGCCGAAAATTGGGACATAGAGCTAACTGATCAAGGCATTATGTTAAGTTTTCTGTGGTTAACTGATAACTGGGAGCATGTTTGAGAAGAAACTTATTCTTGGGGAATACACATGGAAGTACATGGTAGTAAATGGCCAAGATAGATGCAACTTGCTATCAAGTGGTTCAGAAATACATTGTGTGTATGTGTGTGTATATGTGTGTGTGCAAGACAGTGCAAATAATAAACCAAATGGGTAAACTGTTAACAAAATAGGTAAATACATTATGGGTATTGTTTGTTCTATTTTTGCAGCTATTCAGCAAGCTTGAAGTTATTTCCATATAAAAAGTTTCTTAAAATTCTAGTACAGTGATATGATACAATGGTTTTCAATTCTAGGGGAAATTACTAGGGATAGGGGACACTACTGGGGCTTCCCAGGTGCACTTGTAGTAAAGAACCTCCTGCTCACGCAGGAGATTCAGGTTTGATCCCTGGGTCAGGAAGATCCCCTGGAGGAGGGCATGGCAACCCACTCCAGTATTCTTGCCTGGAGAATCCCATGGACAGAGGAAACTGGTGGGCTACAGTCTGTGGGGTTGCCGAGTCGAACATGATTGAAGTGACTTAGCAGCAGCAGCAGGGGACGCTGCTAGCATTTAGTGGGTAAAGGCCAGAGAGAGGCTGCTGAACACCTTATAAATGCACAGGACAGTCCCCACAGCCAGAAATTATCCTGCCCCCAATGTCAGTCCTACCCCAGTTGAAAAACCATGCTGTAATAGAATATTACACAATGAGAGTGAATATCTACACTGGACAACATGGATGAATCTCATAGAAAATGCCCACAGACACAAGGGTCCAGGCAGTACAATTCCATTTACGTGAAGTTCAAGAAAAGGATGAGGCTGTCTGCGGTGAAGAGGTCAGGAGAATGGGTTGGGGCACAAGGGAGATATTCAAGGCACAGGAATGTTCTCCACCTAGAACTGGGTGATGACTGTCAAAGAATGCACATGTAAAAATTTCTTGAAGTGCAGTTTAAATGTTAGTTTGCTTTACCTTATGTGTGTTATAACTCAATAAAACGGTGTAAAAATAATGCAGTGTTCTCATTAAAGAGCCCGATTTAAACACTGGATATGCCTACTGAGAAACTATTCTGCCAAGCATTATACTTTTTAAAAACTTTTAAATTTCATTACTGGGATAATTGTCAGGGCAAGAGGAGTGGAGGTCTCCGACTCCTGCTTTCTGCACTGCTTCTCGGTGACGCACACATCATAAAAGTTGATTTACAACAGCCTAATCACTTCCAGAACCTCCCCAATCTGAAGGCGGAGAGGAGAGGAGAGCAACGCAAGATGATGAATGACTAGTCTGAGCAGATAAATGTAAGGAGGGAAAAAAAAAATTCTTCAAAAATCACACTGAGAAACAAAAGCTCTAGAGGAGGGTGTGATGTTTTTTGCTGGGCTTTCTACTCAAGCCCTGGAATGAAACCAGGGTCAGGAAAAATAATCTAGCAAATACTGTATGGTCTTTTCCTGAACCTGCCTCTCAGAAGCCCCAAAGTCATGCATTTCTGAGACTGTCCTGTGTGTGAATAGATTTCTACTTCAGTGAAGAGGCAACTCTAGAACCAATTCTGAGCAGAACTGGAGAGGGGACTTGGGTCAACTTTTGAGACCTCTTGAGATGCATCTGTAAAATGGGCATAACACAGTACCTGAGTTCACAAGCTGTGGTGATGATTAGCTCAGGAAAAGGTCATTTATAAGCCTTGTCACAACTGTCATAAATTTGTGCAGTTTTGATTCTCTGTCCATCTCTATATGACAAGCCTATAAGCATCAAGAGGGCCAGAGCTGGTTCCTGTTTTCTAGCCCCGATCTCAGCACCTGGTGTTCAACACATGGGAAGAAAGTAAACAAGGCCTAAAAGTTCCCCACAAAAGAGTGCAGACTCTCCATGTAGCATGAGACTCAGTGTCAGAACAATGCACATCAGAACTTCCCTGGTGGTCCAATGGTTAAGAGTCCACTTGCCAACGCAGAGGACACGGGTTCAACCTCTGCTCTGGGAAGATCCCACATGCCACGGGCAACTAAGCCTGTGTGCCGAACTACTGAGCCCACGTGCCGTGCAGCCCATGTTCTACCACAGGAGAAGCCACTGCAATGAGAAGCCCGTGCATCACAACAAAAGACCCAGTGGAGTTAAAAATAACGTTTAAAAAATAGCTTTAAAAAGAAGGGAAATGTGTATTTTTTTTTTTTAAGCACATCAATACAATCTACTTGAATGGGGCTCTTGATACCCCTCAGCTCTCCTGCAATAAATGTACTTTTTTTCGCTGCCCAAGCCATGACTCTGTGTGTGCACGTGCGTGTGTGGGTGTGTGTGTGAATGAGCACAGCTATGTGTATGTATACAGGAGGCAGAAACTGCACTCAGAGTTCCCCAGAGCTCCAGCGGAAATCCACGGTCTGACCCCACACTTAACACTGGCATTGTCAGGGTCCCAGCAAGTCCTGGAGACCCTGGCAGAAGATCCCACCAGACAGCCCGAGACAGATGCCAAGTTGCTTTCCCCTCCAGCGGCACCCTGTCTTACTAACAGACAGAGAGGGTTTTCTCCTCTCCAAATAAAGCGGCCTTTGTGAGAAGCTCTAGATGGTGACCGGGGAGTTAAACGCTGCGATTTATCTTTATCCCTGGGGTGAGCATGGCCAGGAGCAAAAGAAACGTCCACACACCACAGGGGCTGTGGGTTTCCCTCAGGTCCCACAGGACGTGCCCCAACAAAGAGAGGTCAGTATTGAATTTAGCCTGCGGTTCCCTGCGGTTAAACTGTCAACTGGAAAATGCGGCCAGGCGCTTTAAGCAACACTCAAGCGTTTCTGTCCAAGCAGTGCCCCCTCACTGTAAACAGGAGGTTTTAACAGAAGCCAGTGACGATGCAAAAAATCAATATCTTCAAAGAAAGCTTTGGGTCTGATGGAGGAGAAAGGCAATCTTTGTGGTGCCCCCTCCCTCCACTGATCATAAGGGTAGAAAGTATTCGCTGAAGCACAGAGGAAAGAAAATGCAGACTTAAAGGCACTGGCAGTTCTTTTGGTACCTCTTGCTGTTCCTTATTTATTGCCCTTTCTAATCCCTCTCAACCCCAGCAAAAACAAAATGAAAACAAAACCACAAAAAACAACTGGCATAGGCAGAAAATTATGGTTCTGCCCACTTGAAGGATGCATTCACGTTCTGATGCAGTAAAAGAAAGAATATCTACTCATTTTTGCCCTCTATTTACAACCCATACTGGTGATTTAGGTTTTCCAGATTTTCTTTCTTTCTTTCTTTTTTCTCTGAAGCAGAAACGTGAAGAAAAAAGAATTGTTTCGAATAGGGACTTGCAAACTATGGCTCAGGGGCTAAATCCAGCTCACTATGTACTTATTTTTGTAAATAAAGATTTATTGGAAAGCAACTACACGCAGTCATTTGTATGCTGTCTATGGCTGCTTCCTTGTTACAATGGCAGGAGTGAGTCACTGTGACCGAGACTACATGACCTGCAAAGCTTATGATACTTATTATCTGGCCCCTTCTGGAAACAGTTTCAACCTCTGGTTTAAAACGGAAAAGTCTGGGACACTGTATCATGTGTGAGCATGCCTTAAGTCAAGGGCTCTGTCCAGGCTAAGTGTCTGAGACCATGCAAAAAATGCCTTTGGGGTACCAGCTTACTTAAGTGTGTGTGTTGGGGGGGTAGTCTGCTCAGGTCCCTTGGGTTCTTTTTTTACCAACTAAGTCAACTGATTTAATCAACACCCTGAACCTCAAACTGGCAACAGCTAGAGAGACTCTGTCATCTGGGCAGTGAGGTTTAACCACCACATGTTTCCAGGTGACAAGGTTTGAACAGAATACGACAGGGAAGGCTGGGGGAGCAGGAACGGAGAGACAGGGAGAGTGAGAAGGGAAGGAGGGGGAGATTATGAATGCACTCAAAACCGCTTGCTCTTCCAAATGTGATCTGCGGACCAGGGGCAATGGCAGCCAATCCAGACTTGTGGAATCGGAATCTGCGTTCACACAAGGTCCTCTGGTGACGGTTCTCATGCCCTTGAGGGTTAGAGAAGCACTGCCTGACTTGTGATAGCACTTCAAGGGCAATCCTTCTTTGCAACTACAGGAGCTTCTACTCCAGAAAAGCGCGTACCTTCAGAGACACTGATCCAGGGGTTCTCAGCCTTGGCAGTATTTGCATCTGGGGCAGAATGATTCTCTGTGCTGGGGCGGGGGTCGGGGGGTGGGGCGCTGCCTTACGCATTGTGGGAGGTTAAGCAGCATCTGCACTAGGTGCCTAAAGCACCCTCCCCACTCCACTTTCGACAACTCGAACTGTGTCCACACAATGCCAAATCTACCCTGGGGGACAAACTCAGCCCGACGGAGAAAGTGTGCAAAGTGTTAATCGCTCAGCTGTGTCTGACTCTTTGCAACCCCATGGACTGTAGCCTACCAGGCTCTTCTGTTCATGGAATTCTCCAGGCAGAATGGGTTGCCATTCCGTTCTCCAGGGGCTCTCCCTGACTCAGGGATTGAACCCAGGTCTTCTGCACTGTGGACAGATTCTTTACCATCCCAGCCATGAGGACGAATTCAGCTCCATGGAGAAACGCTGCTCAAATGCTTTTAATTCTGGAGCTGCAGCTGATGGCAGACTAGTCCTCGACACTCCGGGAGCAGTGCGGTTAAGCCTGACCACCAGGCAGGGCAGACACACCCACTTTCTGAAGAGAGAAGAATGTGTTCCCCTAGGCTGGGCATCTCCCAAATCAGGGAACTGCCTAGCTGTTTTCTCTCTAAACTCCTCTCAACAAACCTACTCCTGACAGACTGCCCTTTCCTGGGTGGGTTTCAGGAGTTCCCTGAGCTCCAGCCCTTGGCTGTCTTATTTCCCTCCCACATCTGAAGCTTTGAAATCTCGAGCCCTGGGCACATCCTCCTTTCTTCCCTTGGTGGTCTGCCCATCGAGCAGGTCCCAAGTGACCAGCAGGTCGTAAGTGTACACAGGCCACGCGTCTGCCATCTGTTTCCATGGTACCAGGGAGACTTGAAACAATTTCCTTCATCAGCAGCTATGGGGGAGGGGAGGGGAGAGTGGGTCACTTCCTCATTCCTGATGCACAGGGAGACTGGCCCCGAAATCGAAGACCAGCTGGTTCCAGAGAAGGCCACGACTAATTCTGGCTTTCCCAGTGCATAGCACTATGGGAGGAACAAGCCTGTGAACCAGTGTGGTCCAGAAGTAACCAGCATCACAACAGGACATAAGTCAAGTCTCAGATTTGACAGACCCTGTATGGTCAACCAGGACAAGGCTGATCAAGATCAAAACATGGGCTCGGGCTGGAAGTCTCTAGCCATCTACCTGTTCACACTTGTGCATAAACTTCCTGATACACTCACCCCAGTAACAGACAGATACATAAAAGGTAGCGAAGGGTGAAACCAGGAGGCCGCACTGTTTGAAACACGTGGGGTCAGTTTTCACTCCTCCTTAGCTCCGCGGGGGATTGTGGTGGCTGTGTGGCCACAAAGCTGATGGCTAACTGAAAAAATGCACAGAAAATTTGAACCAGTTGATGATGACTTGCTGGCGTTTGCTCTGAGCTCGTACTAGCCCCTTGCTGCTTTCCAGAAGCCATCAGCCCCAGTCACCAAGCAGACCACACTGGAGTATTTGCTCAGGAAACACTTGATTCCACGGGAGGCAGAAGCAAAACGGCTCCCTTGTGGTAGAGAGCAGGCAGCCAGGGACCAGAAACTCACTTGGTTTCTTCAAAAGGGTTTTTGCTGAAGCCCTGCCACTGCTGGGCACTGTGAGTGCGACTGTGAACAAGGCCCTTTCAGACAGCACCTCCCAGGAATATTCCACCGTCCAGGAAAAGCAGATTGACTGAATCACATACCGTCACAGCTATTACAAGTCATTAGGAGGCAGGGAAGAAACACGAGGCTTAGGTGCAGAATTAAAGACTGGTCCTCCCTAGACAGAGTGCTGGTGGAGAGCCCTGTGTTGGTGATAAGGAGGGTCCAACACAGAAGAAGCGAAGGAGCCAGTCAAACCAAGAGTTGCGGGGGGCGGGGGGGAAGTATTCTAGGCAGAGGAATGAGAATATTCTGTATCAGAGAACGTTCCAGGTGCTCTGAGAGGTGACAGAAGGGCTAGAGCACAGTGAGCAAGAGAAGAGCAGCAGGCACCAGGCCGGGGGGTGACCAGGAGCCAGAGGGCGCTTCTTCTAGGTCACTGGGGGCTTGAGAGCATCCTGCCCATGCTCGCGGTCAGCACTGAGGAGACACCCAGAAGGAGCAGAGGGCGGTGGAGAAGAGCAGGCTTCGCAGATTGCATCCAGCTCTGTCCCTTACAGCTGTGTCTCCACCGTGAGTCCCTGGGCAGCTCCGTGCAGTCCCTGGGCAGCTCCATGCTGTAAAGTCCTCCCAGCTGTAAAGTGGGAATAGTAGTAGAATCTACTTCATTAGCAGGAAGGCGAGTATTAAGTGTCTTAACACACAAAGTCCTTCGAACAGTGCTGGCCCAGAGAAATAAGATGGTATACTCTCATTGTCTTCATCCCATATTTGTCACTATTAAAAGCATTTTTCTGCATATTGTCCCAGAGAAGGTCCCTAGGAATTGTTATGGATGTGAGAGTTGGACCATACAAAAAAGCTGAGTGCCAAAGAATTGATGCTTTTGAATTGTGGTGCTAGGGAAGACTCTTGAGAGTCCCTTGGACTATAAGGAGATCAAACTAGTTAATTCTAAAGGAAATCAATCCTGAATATTCTTTGTAAGGACTGATGCTAATGCTCCAAAGACTTTGGTCACCTGATGTGAAGAGTCAACTCACTGGAAAAGACCCTGATGCTGGGAAAGATTGAAAGCCAAAAGAGAAGGGGGCAGCAGAGAACCAGATTAAATAACATCACCGACTCAATGGGCATGATTCTGAGCAAACTGCAGGAGATAGTGAAGGACAGGGAAGCCTGGGGTCGCAAAGAATTGGACAGGAGTGAGTAACCGAACAACAACAGGAGTTGCTCCATAACTTTGAGTGGATAACAGAAAGTTGGAATAATATGCCCAATGTCACACAGGAGCTATTTTAGAACCCGTCTTTGATCTCCTGCCTTTTATTTTTATGAATAGAAGGAATATGGCAGGAGTTCCTCCACTCTCCTGGAGGGACAGCAGGCAAAGAGAAGTAAAAATCCATCAATATGAAAGAGCTTTGAACCAGAAGCAGCACTTGAAAAATTCTTCTCATTAATGGGTATTTTTCTCCAGTATAAACAGGAATTGCTGCTATATGCAACAGCACGGATGAATCTCATACAGTAAAAGATGCCAGACACAAAAGAATATGCATAGTATGATGGAATTTATGAGAAATTAAAAACTAGCCCAAACTCATACAAGCTGTTGGAAGTCAGGACACAGT
>SJYV01016192.1:1325093-1359424 GCA_006410875.1 Neotragus pygmaeus | reverse complement strand
TGTAACACTCTCCTGTCCTTTTGTTAAAAAGCGGGCACACTGTGAGATACACTGGCTCAGTAGCAGAACCACCACTACTGAAAGCAAGTTGCTGAGGATCGTGGTTCTACCAGAGCACAGAAAAGCAGTGAGCAAGAGGACGCGGGGGGACCCACCGGGCACAGCCGGTGGCTCCAAGCCTGCCATGGCAGCTGTGAGGTTGTCTGGGCTAAGCCCAGGCAGGCGCCCTGGCTCCTGTGTGGTGGCATATGGGCTAGACAGCTGTGAGGAAGGGAAGCCAACAATGAAAGGGTGTGGAAGAGGATTTTTCCAGGTGCCTGTGGCAGTCGGCCGACCCTGCCCACTCTGGCTTCACTGGCTGATACCTCTCTGGAGAACCCTTCCCATCAGAGAAAAACCTGAGCTTTGTGTCAACTCCCTTTTCTCAGCCAGATTAAGGGCCGATGTCACTAGGAGGCTCCTCTTCTTTCAAGAGCTTTATGGAGAGCAATATGAGATGGTGGTGAAAAGTTGAGCCTGGCAAACCTGCTCTAATCCCCACTCACCCAGTCACGAGCCATGTGACCTTGAACTCTCTGATCTTTGGGTTCCCCATCTCCAAGATGGGAATAAAAGCAATAATCATTGTTGTTGTTCTTTACTGTGATTCATTTGATTTTCCTGGGTTAGTCCTTAGCTATTACAAAATCACAATGCATCTATCCTGAGAGTTTTGTGCATCTCTGCTGATGAAAACTGCAAATGATTTTGAGTGTTTACTGTGATTGAGAAATTGTTTTTGGAGAGGGAAATGGTAACCCACTCCAGTATTCTTGCCTGGGAAATCCCATGGATGGAGAAGCCTGGTGGGCTACAGTCTATGGGGTCGCAGAGAGTCAGACACAACTGAGCGACTGAGCTCAGGAACTGTATTCAGTGCTTTCTCATTTAACCCTCTGAAAGAGTTGTTGTAGATGAGGAAATTCAGATTCAGAGAGTTTAGGTAATTTGTCCAAGGTCACAGAACTGCTAACAGTCAAAGCCAAGAACTCTAAATAGGGGCTTATTCGACCCTTGAGACCATCACCTTAATGGCAATTTCTAGATGCTTTTGGGCAGGATGTGGCAGAGCAAAGATATTACCAGAGAGCATCCTGTATGCTCAGAAATGAGTGCTCTCTCCCTTAGGATGTGTGCTACTTCACAGACAGAAAGAAAACAGACCAAACTAGGGCACTAGAAGCAGAACCACTCATAAATCACCCCAGAAGCCAGAAATATATGCACCTGCTGAAGAATTTGGATTTGCCTTAATACGTTGCTTCTCAAGCTCGTCTGCCTGGAAGAATTACGGGGAGTCTTAAAACATCCCCTGGCCCAGGACAAACCTCAGGCTAGTTAAACTGAACTCTTAGGGGTGGGGTCCAAGCATCTGTATTCTTTTATATTCCCCAGATGATTTCATATGTGGCAAAGATTGAGAACCACTGTGTGAAGATTTTAGTGTCTACTGTGAAATAAAATTCATATTTTGTGGCCAGATAAGAAAAATCTGAACATAAAAATTCTTCAGACTTCCTTGGTGGTTCAAGTGGTTAGGACTCAGCACTTCCAATGCAGGGGATATGGGTTCGATCCCTGGCTGCGGAACTAAGATCCCACATGCCATCCAGCATGCCCCCAATCAAAAAAAAAAAAAGCACTTAATTTTTTTCTTCTGCCCCTGGAACTTCTCTTCTCCACTGTACATTAGACACCTCCCTCACCGGCAGAAACACCTCCTCAACCGTGAAGAGCAGCATTCTCCTACTACTACCAAGACAGCTCCTTGAAGGATAACATTCTTTTATGGAGTGAATGGGATTTAGTCACCACTGTCCACCAGAAATAAAATATATATCCAGAAACAAAAAAAGATGATACTCCTTCTTGATCTTGTGAAGGGTCTCAATGGCCCACCACTTCATACTTAACAGATCTGGGTTGTGCAAACTGTCAGTAACATGTCATTTCATGTACAGCCCTCTGTCTCAAAAACTTCTAGAACTATATGTAGACCTCTAATAGGTGGGGGAGTTCTTGGAGCCTTCTAAGAGGCTGTTCCCAGGTTAAAATCTTCAACTTGACTGAAATAAAAATTTCTGTTTCTTTCTTAGATCGCTTATTACTATTTCACTGACACTATCTTCCCTCTTTCCAGTAGGTGCCCAATGAAACTCTCTCTTAAAAGAGATGGAGAAGGCCTGGTGACCCTTTTCTTTAAAATAGTGTTAAGTATTCACTTGGTACCTTTGAGCTTGAGACAGGAATTCCCATGAAGTACTGGCTCCCTTTCCTTGTTAATGAGAACTAAGTTCACGACCACCAAGGGCTCTAAAAAACGAGTGATGGTTCCTGAGATTTTTAAGGATGAGCCTTGGGTACTAGTCACTGAACTATCCTAAACTGTGAACCTACTTGGTCTCATCTCCTATCATGGTGCTGAGATTCTAGGAGGACAAAGTCACATGATTTCCTCCCTACAATGGAAAATCTTGTTGAACTCTTGGCGCTTCACTTTAGGAAGAAATTTTGAGGAAACCAAGAAGGATTCAGATCTTTGGAGGCTAGGTGAAAGCCTTCTGTAATTACTGCAACATCCACCCAGGAAACATTCACCTTTCCTCCTAAGAACCAATGCATCTGTCCTAAGAGCCCTTGAGTCTGTTCCCTATGGCCCAAACTGGCTAATTCGTGCAACAAAAGAAGAAGGAGATTTGTGCATCATATGTTTAGCTATATGTTTTCAGGGCTTACTGTTTACTTCAGGAAAGGCTTTGCTTTAATCAAATTTATATATTATTTGCTTGGCGAAGACAGGATACCAGGGGTAAAATTCAAATGCACTATGTATACGAAATCCAGCAGATGACCAAGCCAGAAATCAGCACCAAAAAGGAAAAAATAAGCTACAGCAACCCAAAGATCAACAGAAAGAGTTCACAGACTTTTTCCCCCTAAAACATTTTTGTTTTCAAATGACAAGTTCTCCCTTCACACTCCGCAACACACACGATATTTTTGACCTTACTCTCTTGCCTTTGCTTCCCCAACCTACTCGGCAAGTCATGTGACTTCTTCCTACTTACACACTCCACTGAAAAGGGATCAGGACAGTGTTCTCAGAGGGATTCCAAGAGGCTGAATTTGAGCCAGCAATAAGATGTGAGTGCTTCACAGCTCTAAGTATAGTTCTCCCCTTGACAATTACACTCTTAGCACACTGGCCTGCTTTCCAGTTACCAGGATTGTAAAGCTCTCTCTTGCCTCAGGGCCTTTGCACATGCTATTTCTTAAGCCTTTCACCTTCGTCCTCTCCTCCTCCCCTCCTTTGCAAGGTCAAGTCCTTATCCAATTCTTAGCTTAAACATGGCTTCCATGACAATCTTTTTAATGCTGTTAATCCTCAATACTCTCTCAGGCTTTACCCTGCTCATATCCTTCATACCACATACTATAATCTGCCTTAGTGTGTGCTTATACATTCCCTGCTACAATTACAACCCTCTCCACCCTGCTCTTCCACAAAGCTGCATCAGTGCCTGGCTCTCTTACTCTTGGGCTTCTGGTTGGGGTTGATTCCCAGTAGGAAACCAGAGGGTAGCACAGTACTTATCACCCTGGCTCCCTCTGCCAGGCTGAACATTGGCTGAGGTTCTCTGCCTAAGGCCTCAGTTACTACCCAGTGGCCTCCTTCATCAGGCTTCCTTTAATTACCCTTTCCTGTGCCATCTGTTTCCTGCTGGGGTCCTGACCCACACAGGGACTGAGTCTGATTTATTCACCAGCGTACACTTGGCAGTGAACAGAGTGCCTGGCATGTGGTAGGCGCCCAATAAGTATTTGTTGAATAAATGACCATAAAACAAGTCAGAGCCAACATGTTTAAAACGTCTTTCTCTTCCTCATTCTTTTTGTTTCAAAAAGAAAAAAAATCTCCTATCAAACTCTGGTAGAGAAGATGGATAAAAAACAGGATTGTTGGGGCTGTGAGTGGATGAGGGAGACACACGAGCATGGCTCCCCTTGAAATGACAACTCTATAAATAAACAGAAATGGCAACTCGAGAAAACCAGTGCATTAGAGATGTATTTTGCAGGAGGTCACCATAAAGGAGGACAGGGCATCTTACAGTTTCTCCCACTAACATATGCAGTACTAGGGTCTGGGTTGAGAGGGAATGATTTTTACATCTCAACGCTCCCAGGAGGGCTTTGGGTTCAGCAACTGGCTGACAACGGGTGGGGGTGGAACTTCTGAGCACCCACTAAGGATATTTACAATGCTCCTTCTGTGGCAGTCCTGCGGCTCAGAGCAAAGCTGGAATACAAATGTCCTCCAAGCTGCTGGGTTCCATGCAATACTGACAGATAAAGAGGCATCACCCCTATGAGCCGACTAAAGTCTCCACAATAAACAGCTTCAGAGGGCAGAAGAAGACAAGGGGAAGCCATCTGTTTCCTGGGCTGCCCTCATCCTGAGCAGAAAGGGCCACAAAGTAAAATGCTCAGGGACAGAAAGCCTGGCCATCCACGGTTCACTTAAGAATGGTGAGATCTGGGAACTCTATCTAATATTCTGTGATAAATCACAATGGAAGAGAATATGAAAAAGAACACATATACGCATAACTGAGTTACTCTGCTGGAAGCAGCAGTTATGACAACATTGGAAATCAACTGTACTTCAATTTTTAAAAAATGGTGACGTCTGGGGTGCTTCAGGGAGACCTTTATGAGAACCTCCGGGCAGGCTGGAATTTGTCTCTCTGCCGAGGGGCTTTAACTCGGAAACAGATCTGCAGCTAAGGGCCAGACTTCACCAGTCAGTGAGTCTCCAAAGTCGATAATGATCTCAATGGAAAATTTCTATTGTTGGGACTCCCCACCGCCAACCCCTCACTGTCTTCCTAAACTCAGGGCCCAGAGATTGCTCATCCATAGACTCAAACAACAAATTAACTCTTCTAAACTGCAGTAAATGAGAACTGTCTGAAAAGTTAATTGATACTGGGGAGAGGGGGAGATTAGCAAGGGAGAGGCTCGAGTCTAAGAGCTGACAGTCTAGCGTCCTAACACAGGGAGGCCAGGCTCCATTACCACTAAGAGGTGTTATATGGGCATACTTAGGCCTCAGATTCTCATAGCTTCTTTCAGCTCAAATAAGGTGGGAAATCAAGACTCAGGGAGCAAGGGGCTCATCTTTCCAGCTGCAAACATTCCTGAAAACCCAAGCCACAGAGCTCCCCAGCTGTGGGTGCCAGCGTGGTCTGGATCTCTGACACCTATAGAACCGCCAGACCTCAGGCTCATCCATGGATCTGGGCCCTCTCCCTCCATCCCTGTCTGTGATCATGAGGTCTGAGTTCCTGCAATCTTCCTTCTCCCTGGTAAGTGAGCAACGGGCTGAGACAGAGTTAAAAGGAAAGAGACAGGAGGTCGGCGCTCTGGGGCACCTAATAATAAGAGTAATAATAACTCTCAAACATTGAGACGGCCAAGTGCCAGGCATGCAATTAAGCGCTTTCTGAATATTACCTCCCATTGCACCACAGCCCCACGTGGCAGAAATTTACATTTGTTCTCTAGGAAGCTGGGGGATTGAAGCCACTTGTCGCAGGCCACGCAGCTAGAGTGGTGATGGGAGTTTCAACCAAGTTGGACTGATCCTGAAACAGTAACCTGCTCTCTGTGGTGTGGCTGGGATCAAGCAGAAAGGGTTCTTTCAGCTGCAGAGGGGGCTTCTGAAACGCCAGGCCAGGCAGACCCACTGCCTGCCATGTGACATCATGACCTCCTCAGATGTGGCTCTGAGAGGCTTTGATGGAGGCTGATGCTTTCTGAATGAATTCCTGGTGTCAAGACCAGGCTTTCTCAACTCTGGCACCACTGACTCATGGGGCCAGAAAATTCTTTGCTGGGTCGGTGATCTTTGATGACCTAGAGGGGTTGGATTAGTGGTAGGGGGAGTGTGGTGTGACGGAGGCTCGAGAAGTTGGGGGGGCTATATGTATACATAGAGCTGATTCACATTGTTGTACAGGAGAAACTAGCACAACGCTGGAAAGCAATCATCCTCCAAGTAACAATTAAAAAAATTTCTGGGAGGGGAGGTACTCTCATGTACACTGGACATGTTTAGCAGTACGACCCTGGCCCTCTATCCACTAGCATCCAGGAACACCCTGCACCCCAAGATGTGACAAACAAAACTGTTTCCAAATACTGCCAAATGTCCCCTGGGTGACAAAATCCCCACCGTCCCCACCTCCCATTGAGAGCCACTCATCTAGACCATCACGCTCACCCTGAGGCAGTGTTTGTCCACGAATGTGCATCTCAGGGAAAGGGAACTCCCCACCACTCTCCCCCGATCTTTTCCCCAGGACCCAGGATCCAAACACAAAGAAAGAAATAAAAAGGATGAGTTGTTCTAGGCTCTTCTCTCATTTCCCTTCCAGCTCTGAGCTTAATCTGCTCTCCAGGAAAAGACACAAGTAAAGCCTGAAATGGACTTTTCTGCCCTTCTAAAATCAGCACCTCTGGTTTGAAAGGCAGCACTCAAAAATCGGCTCCAGCCAGGGGAGCAGACCAGGGCAACCGTTCAACTTCAGCTTCTTCAGCATTACTGGTTTGGGCATAGGCTTGGATTACCGTGATATTGAATGGTTGGTCACAGTGGAGAGGGCTGACAGAACATGGTCCACTGGAGAAGGGAATGGCAAGCCACTTCAGTATTCTTGCCTTNGCAGATGCAGAAGGCACTGCAGGACAGATGAGCATTCCAACCACAGGTAAGATGGTAAGTATGATAGCAACTATCTGATCACCAAGATGAGGAGTCTGAGTTCCTCTAGCTCAGCAGTCTTTTCTCAAACTTAGCGGGCCTGAGAGTTCACCGGGGGCACTTGTTAGAAAAGCTGAGCCCTGAGAGATCCTTTTTGTGAGTCTGGGATGGGGCCCAAGAATCTACATTATTGACAAGCATCCCAGATGAATATAATGTACGTGGGTCCCTGGATGAGTCTAACTGATGGAGGGGATGACTGACTGTTTATATGAAGAAATGCATTCCCCAAAGTTGGCTCCGCATGGCTCATGCTAGGAAGTGGGGTTTCGATCACATTAATTTTCCAGTGTGTATGGGTTGAAGAGGGGTGGCTTAGACAGGTGAGGCTCAGCACAGTACACCCGACAGGCATCACCCTGTGGCCGGAACACCTTGTGCAGGGGATGCTAAAATGCTTTCCCGTGGGGCCAAGCTGAGGAGTCCAAGGATCTGGTGAGCTTCTGAGCCAAATATTTAGAAGGTTTATCTTGATAGTAATGTAAAGTAAAGTAAAGTAAAAAAAATAAATAAATAAAAAATAAAGCCTATGCATGGCAATGGCTAAATATTACTCATCCAGAATAACTGATTATCCTTAAATCCTACTCATACATTTGTAAATAGTTCCTGTATTAAATTCTTCACAAATCAAATAAATAAATAAATTCATATATATGCGTTAAAAAAAAAAGAAAAGAAAAAGGAGGGTCAAGAAAGTATGTTCTATTGATGGAAACCAAAGAAATCAAGATTTAAATAAAATCTGATTGGAAACTGCCTAAATGTCCAATTCCAAAGATGTGATAACATTCATTCAGTGGAATACTAATGCAATCATCAAAAACGATGATTACAAAAACGTTGAAAATAAGCTAACAATAGAATGCAAATGAAGAAATTCAGGACACAAAATATTCAATATGCCTACAACTCCAAGAAAAATGATATACCAGTATATAGGGAAAAACTGGAAAAGTCACTAAATATTAGCACTCGTCAAGTGGTGGGTATTAGGATATTTTCTCTCACTTCTGTCATTTTTCTCAATTTTCCTCTTTTACATTTTACTAACTGTCGATATTTTAAAGGCATAAATCCTAAAAATCTGAGTTTCAAAACCATTTTCAAGTGGATAAGAACTATCTGATTTCCCATGTGAGACTCCCAAATTCAAAGATTCTGAGACAAATACACACTCATTCTTTAAAAATTCACTTTGAAAAATCTTATGAGTCTAAAAAGCTTGTCATCCTCTGGTCTCCACTTTAGACCCATTTTCTTTTTTCCAGTGTTGCCTTTTCAGTAATAAAATGAATAAAATCAGCAATCTTTTCTCTCCTGTCAGCAACCACGGTTACTTACTCTCAGCATAGCTGACTGCTCATGCCCAAGGAGGTTATAAATAAGCCTCCTGAGTGGTTATTAAAAACCAGGACACTGGAAAAGTTTCTCTGGACCCAGAAAATATCAGCGAGACCATGACAGGTAGCTACTGTGGACTGGGCTTTGTCTGTCTGTCCACTGTTCCCCATCTGTCTCCCCCCGGCTCTGACACTGTCCTCTGCTTTCCCACACACCAAAGCTTTGACTCGGCAAAAAATAAGGAATAAACAGATTCTCCTACAACATACACTCTGCTTTCATCTGGTCCCTGGTCTGTGAGCCTGGTTCAGAACGGAGAAATGCCAAGAGGCACGCTTTCATGGGGGCGTGCACCAAGGAAGTCAGCCCATGAAACCAGTCAGAAAGCACTCCTGAATCACATCCTCAACACCGAGCCAGAAGGTTGGGTCCCATCTAACCTGCCCCTCTAAACCATCTAGAACGTTCACATTACAATCAGCACAGGGACATGTCCCAAAGACCAGAGCTTTGTCTCCATAAAAAAAAAAAAACAACAAAAAAAAACATGGCTAACAACCATAATGGACACTTGATGTCAAGTTTAAAAGGTGGGGCTTTTGGAGGAAGGAACCAGATCAAGGTGTGTGTGTGGTGGGGTGGTCAGCCCCAGATGGGTGCCATACTTGTGGCCTGTACTCCTGCAGCACCATCCCTCCTCTTTTGTAAAGACTATCTGGATTTCCCTTTGAGAAGCTCCTCTTCTCCATTTTCCATTCCTACAGTTTTGATGACCTTGACCCTTCTTGTCCAGTTCCCAGGATGGACATGTGACCCAGCCTTGGCCAATCAGAGCAATGATTCCTTCCAGCTCCCTCCCAACCTGGGGGTTTGACAAATGTTAGGTGACCAAAGTCACACAAATGCAACTTAATTCTGGGACTGTCACGGACACTATTAAAGAAGATCAGCCCATTCTCCCTAACCTGATGTTAAAGGATGTTAGCCTGGGGTTGCGGAGGACCCTCTCCTACTCCGGGGAAGAGTCACCTGAGAATGATGCCACTATGCAGAAAACAAGAACAGAGACAGGAAAGAGGCTGAGTCCTGATGCCATCATTTGGGTGCCTGGATCCAGCTGTACCAGGAGTTCCCAACATGGGAACTCTGTACTTCATGATGAAAAACAAAATCTTGCTTGTTTACACCCACTGGAATTGGGATTCTGAGGCTTGCAAACAAGAGTTCCAAAATTCCAGTGAACAAAGACCATCCCTATGCATTTCCCCAAGTAGACCTGGGGTTGGCTCTGGGACCAAACAACAGAACTCAAGATGAGTTCCAGGTTTTCGAACCTGTAATTCCAGACTGGGCATCTTCCATGCCTTCCCCATGGAGGAAAGGATCAGAAAGTCCTGGGCCATATGATTTATGAGAACCTTTGAGGGCTAACTCCTCGTGTCACGGGTGCCAGCTGCTTAGGAGAAGTTTTATCCAACAATTTAAATACAGAAATTGGGTTACAGGATGGCTATCTAAGCTATGCAGAAGAATGGAAGAAATGTTCCTGTCTCAAATTAAATATACAAATGTTTCACATTAAAAGGATTAAGAAACATTTCAGACATTCTTGGTAAAGTGGGCTGTTCCATTTGTTACTTCAGATTCTCACACTAAAGTTTCTTTATCCTTCTTTTTAAGTTTGCCATGTTAAAAAAAAAAAAGTACCGCATTACCCACTAGCAATCAATACGTCCAGTCGTTGTGCAACTGAGCTTTCCTTGTCAAGGTGTGTAGGTGATCTGTGTTAAAGGTGTGAACGTGCTATGCATAATAAATAAGCAATAGGGTATATAATACAGCACAGGAAAACACAGCCATTATTTTGAAATAACTTTAAAAGGAGTATCGTCTATAGAAATATTGAATTACTATGCTGTATACCTGAAACTGATATGATAAATCAACTATAGCTCAATAAAAAGATAATAAAGGTGTGGATGTGCCACGCCAATACAACACTAATCAAAGATGGCAGGTTTCTACCTCTGTTGTGTGTCTGAGTATCCAAGCCAATGATGCGTGGACTTTCTGCCAGTGCTGGCCTGGGTCAAAAAATCACAGAGTAGGCAAACTGATTCAACTTTTATGTTTTCACATCCACGCAATTCTGCCTCCCGGGATCATTCTCCCAGGGCACCAGAAAGCTCTGCCAATTTCCTCTCCTCGGTCCCCATCACATGCACGCTCTGAAGTCACTGCTGTGTGTACACCTTGGGGGCTGCCGCCTTCCTCTCTTCTCCTGGCTGCACTTCCTGGATTGCCTCCTAACGGGTCTCTGAATCAGCACTTACCCTCTTAAAGTCAGTTCCCCACAGAGCAGCTGAAGCCATCTTTCCAGAACACAAACCTGATCCTGTCACTGCCTTCCCTGTTGGCCTGTAACTTCAAGTGCTTTCCACTGTCCTTAGTGGAAAGGCCCAAACCCTTAAACTATTTGAAATGGTTCTGCACTACTCCCCACTGTGCCTTCCAGCCTTAGTATCCTCTGTGCATCACCCAGCCATAGGGCCTTCTTTCAGGTCTTTATATATGCATACATCCTACCACAGGATCTTTGCACCTGCTACTCTTGCTACCGGGAATGCGCCTTCCCCTTTACCTCCTTAAGCATTTTTTTTTCTGTCCTCTCTGATCTTCTGTCGTCCCCTTCTCCTCCTGCCCCCAATCCCTCCCAGCATCAGAGTCTTTCCAATGAGTCAACTCTTCACATGAGGTGGCGAAAGTACTGGAGTTTCAGCTTTAGCATCATTCCTTTCAAAGAACACCCAGGACTGATCTCCCCTTTAGAATGGACTGGTTGGATCTCTGTGCAGTCCAAGGGACTCTCAAGAGTCTTCTTCTGAGAAGGAACATCTTTTGAACACCACAGTTCAAAAGCATAAATTCTTCGGCACTCAGCTTTCTTCACAGTCCATGTTTCACATCTATACATGCCCACTGGAAAAACCATAGCCTTGACTAGATGGACCTTTGTTGGCAAAGTAATGTCTCTGCTTTTGAATATGCTATCTAGGTTGATCATAACTTTCCTTCCAAGAAGTAAGTGTCTTTTAACTTCATGGCTGTAATCACCATCTGCAGTGATTTTGGAGTCCAAAAAAATAAAGTCTGATACTGTTTCCACTGTTTTTCCCCATCTGCTTCCCATTAAGTGATGGGACCAGATGCCATGATCTTCGTTTTCTGAATGTTGAGCTTTAAGCCAACTTTTTCACTCTCCTCTTTCACTTTCATCAAGAGGCTTTGTAGCTCCTCTTTGCTTTCTGTCTTAAGGGTGGTGTCATCTGCATATCTGAGGTTATTGATATTTCTCCGGGCTATCTTGATTCCAGCCTGTCCTTCTTACAGCCCAGCATTTCTCATGGTGTACTCTGCATATAAGTTAAATAAGCAGGATGACAATATCCAGCCTTGACGTACTCCTTTTCCTATTTGGAACCAGTCTGTTGTTCCATGTCCAGTTTTAACTGTTGCTTCCTGACCTGCATATAGGTTTCTCAAGAGGCAGGTTAGGTGGTCTGGTGTTTCCTTCTCTTTCAGAATTTTCCACAGTTTATTGTGATCCACACAGTCAAAGGCTTTGGCATAGTCAATAAAGCAGAAATAGATGTTTTTCTGGAACTCTCTTCCTTTTTCAATGATCCAGCGGATGTTGGCCGTTTGATCTCTGGTTCCTCTGCCTTTTCTAAAACCAGCTTGAACATCTGGAAGATTGGAGGTTAGAGGCTGGAGAATGCTGGAAAGACCAACTAAGTACATTTGAAGAATATATTATATAGTCTCTGACCCTAAGGAAAAGGCAGGTAATTTATCCTCAAGATTTTCTGTAGATCCTTGGGCAAAGCAGCAAATGCCCCTGTCTCTGAGAACTTTTTGGAAAACAGCCCTGAGCCATGTGTGACAGAGCTGAGAAAAATTGCCCAGACCAGCACTGTCTGATACAGTAGCCACAAGCCACATTGTGACTTTGTCACAAGCCACATGTGACTATTGAAATTTGAGTCAAGATGAAATGAAATGAAAATTTCAGGCCATCAGCTATACAAACCATCTTTTAAGTGCTCACCAGCCATGAGTTGAATTTTAAATTTCATTTTAATCAGTTTCATTTTCAATCACCATGTGTAGCTAAACCAGAGGCTACCCTATGGATGGCACAGATGAAGGGAGTGAGCTGTTAGGATGGGCAGAATTTCAACCCCATTATTAATCTCTTTGGGCTTCCCTGGTGACTCAGCTAGTGAAGAATCCACCTGCAGTGTGAAAGACCTGGGTTCTCTCCCTTGTTTGGGAAGATGCCCTGGAGAAGGGAACGGCTACCCACTCTGGTATTCTGGTCGGAGAATTTCAAGGACTGTATAGTCCATGGGATCGCAAAGAGTCTGACATGACTGAGTGACTTTCATTATCATTAATATCTTTGGGAATTCTGTCCTGAGCCCTGGTTTTTCAAATTCTAACTTAATTCTTGGTTTGGAGTACCATTTCTGGAGTTATACTCCCTAGGTTCAAATCCAGCCTTCCTATAGGAGCTGTGTGGCCTTAAAGCAGTCACTTAAATTCCTTAAGGTTCAATGGCCTCATCTATGGCATTTGATGAGTAATAGGACTTCCTTTGTAGGGTTTCTGTAGAAGGTAATGATCATACACTTAAACACACTAATACGGTCTTTGACACACATGACTGTCTCCAATGGTTACCAGAGTTTTTATTTTTTATTTTTCTTTCTTATCCTAAACATACTTGTGCATGGTTTTGGCCTCTTGGGATGTTTTGGCTTCTGGTATCTCCTAGCATCCAGCTACTGTGAGGTTTGCGTTTTTAGGTTTGAAATCGTTTCTGTGGGCTCCTCTTCTCCCTAATCAACCTGAGAAGAAATGGAAATCAGGCCTAAAGAAATCCATTTTGAGCCCCTGTGTTTCCATGGATCTGTCAGACACAGCAGTGTTGGAAGGGAGATTATAGCTAATATTTGCAGCACCATTCGTAGCATCCTTCACCACGGGACCTCATCCTAAACGCCTTTCACATACACCAAAGACGTTGGTGTTAACTAGACTTGGAAAGTCTTTTTGCTGCTGACTCTTAGTGTCGCATGTGAATTTTTCTGGAAAATTCAGTTTTTTTGAGAAGACAGCGTTGTGAACTGTGTATATCTTTAAACCCTAGAATCCCAGGCTATGAGTGAAGGTTGTTTAGTCGCTGAGTTGTGTCTGACCCTTTCATGACCCTGACCCTGTTCCTCTGTCCACGGGATTTTCCAGGCAAGAATACTGGAGTGGATAGCTATTCCCTTTTCGAGAGGATCTTCCTGATCCAAGGATCAAGCCTGCATCTCCTGTGTCAAGAGGATTCTTTACCACTCAGCCACCAAGGAATCCCTGGGAGTGAAAGTACAAATCACAAAAGGCTCAGTCAAAAATACCTTGATCCTTCAGCGAAAACTAGGTTTCAAGATAATGGATTTTTTTTTTCTCTTCCATGGCCAGTAACTTGTTATTAACTATGTCTGCAGTGTTTAATCTGGCATGAAGCATGAGCTTTGTGTGGGCAGCATTTTTTCCTTACAGCAAGTCTGAAAAGCCAGGGAGCCCCAGTGGCTTGCCAGCCTCAAATCTCAGCTGGACACCTGCAGTTTTGGTTTAGAAGTGGGAGTGGACTGTCCCTTTTCACTGGCAAACGTGGTCCATCCCTTCTGCTCACTCAGAGCGAATCAGGCGGGCTTGGTCACCATTTGCACCCCCCACTAAATGGAGTCTTGCACAAGCTCTTAAAAAAAAAAAATTAGCTGCACTGTGCAGCATGTGGGCGATAGTTCCCCGACCAGGAATCGGACCTGCAAACTCTGCAGTAAAAGCGTGGATTCTTAACCACTGGACCACCAGGGATGTCCGCTGCAGAAGCTCTTTGACCCTGCCATTGTCTAACCATGCCTCTAAAGCAGCTTGCAGCCTGGGTGATTTCAGTATTATAAATAAGAGTAACAAAATCAACAACAGCTACCATTATCAACTATTTATCACGTACGAGGAATGGTTCTAAGTACTGTACAGAAAGTAACTCACAGCACCCCTGTGAGGTAGATAGAGTTATTTCCACTTTATAGGTAACTTAAGTGAGATCCAGAGAGGGGAGGTAGCCCAAGGCCACAGGGCTCGGAAGTAGAGGACCGGGATTCCTAGCTCCAGAGGCTGTGCCCTGGACCCTGTGCCATGGCAGGAATGCTTGATGGTGATGACATAAATGAAGATAATCATAACAGATCACTGACTGGGACGTGACCTGGTAACAACTTCATATATAACATCTCTTCCAGTCTTCATAACAGCCCTGTGAGAGAAGTCTGATTATTACACCCATTTTACACTAAAGTGTAAAGTGTACATGAGTACACTACAGTGCACAGACATTGTGACCTCCCATGGCCCCCACTAATGTCCAGGACCTGAGCCCTAGGTGTGGTAGTCTTCAGAGCCCTTACTCTGAACCTCGATCTGCATCTTCACAGGAAGGGTGGTGTTCGCAGTCTAGAGATTTGCACAGTGACTCTCTGAAGAGACAAGGATTCCTTTTCCTGTGCAGCCAGTTAGTTTGTTGATGGGTCTGTTAGGCTCAGGCGGCGCTAGAGGGAAGCCTGAGAGCCCAAGCGCCAATGGAAAGCTGAATGGCAGAAGCAAGGGAGGTGGTCTGAGGTGACGTGCCCAGGTGAGAGGCAGGAAAGACAAAGGAGACGAGTACAAACCATCCTGGGGTGGGCACACCCGGGCAGGAGGCACTCATGGGGAGGAGACCGCGGCCATAGTGCAAGGTGGAGTCTGGGTTCAAGTCACACTGGAGCAGACATAGAATAGAGCTGGAAGTGGGAGTGGTGACTTCAGGCAGGCGCCACACAACAGCCGGAGACTGTCAGCTGGTCCCCAGGAAGGGGGACAGTGGTGAGACTGACGCTAGGATCAGCCAGATTCTATAAGGCGTGAAGGGTCAGGGAGAGCTGGGACCTGGAGAATCAAAATGCAGATGTGGATCGGAGAGAGGGAAGGGAAAGGCGGTTTCTCTGTTCATTCATTCAGTCAGTCAGCAGCTGTGACTGGAGCGCCCATGAGCTACAGCAGAAGAGAGGAGGGCATGGGCTGTAGGCCCGTCTGCCAGCTGGAAACTGGAGTCTGTGGTTTAATACCTACGTGACCTTGCGCACACCTGGCTGATCTGTTCTGTCTCACTGTCTCACACTGTCCTCATCTTTTTTTGGGGGGAGGGGGTTGGGGGGGCCCACAGTACATGGCTTGTGGGATTTCAGTCCCCAGACCAGGGATTGAATCCAGACCATGACAGTGAAAGCGCTGAATCCTAACCACTGGACCACCAGGGAACTCTTTTACTGTCTTCATCTTCAAAATGAAATGATAACATTGCCTTGTAGAGTTGTTGTGGGAATTAAATAAGTAAATTTCCATGAAGAATTTAGTACAATGCCTGACACCCTCTGAGTTACTGTTAGAGATTACACTTAGTAGGTGTCATGCCTCTGCAAAGTGCTAAGGTTGCAGTGAGCTAATGTGGACATGGCCTTGCCCTCCTGCACCTCATAGTGTAGTAGAATTTAATATATAGTAACCATCTAACCTCAGATATGCAGATGACACCACCCTTATGGCAGAAAGTGAAGAGGAGCTAAAAAGCCTCTTGCTGAAAGTGAAAGAGGAGAGTGGAAAAGTTGCCTTAAAGCTCAACATTCAGAAAACGGAGATCATGGCATCTGGTCCCATCGCTTCNTCTAACCTCAGATATGCAGATGACACCACCCTTATGGCAGAAAGTGAAGAGGAGCTAAAAAGCCTCTTGCTGAAAGTGAAAGAGGAGAGTGGAAAAGTTGCCTTAAAGCTCAACATTCAGAAAACAAAGATCATGGCATCTGGTCCCATCGCTTCATGGGAAATAGATGGGGAAACAGTGGAAACAGTGTCAGACTTTATTTTGGGGGGCTCCAAAATCACTGCAGATGGTGATTGCAGCCATGAAATTCAAAGACACTTACTTCTTGGAAGGAAAGTTATGACCAACCTAGACAGCATATTCAAAAGCAGAGACATTACGTTGCCAACAAAGGTCTGTCTAGTCAAGGGTATGGTTTTTCCAGTGGTCATGTATGGATATGAGAATTGGACTGTGAAGAAAGCTGAGTGCCAAAGAATTGATGCTTTTGAACTGTGGTGTTGGAGAAGACTCTTGAGAGTCCCTTGGACTGCAAGATCCAAGCAATCCATTCTGAAGGAGATCAGTCCTGGGTATTCTTTGGAGGGAATAATGGTGAAGCTGAAACTCCGGTACTTTGGCCACCTCATGTGAAGAGTTGACTCATTGGAAAAGACTCTGATGATGGGAGGGATTGGGGGCAGGAGGAGAAGGGGATGACAGAGGATGAGATGGCTGGATGGCATCACCGACTCGATGGACATGAGTTTGGGTGAACTCCAGGAGTTGGTGATGGACAGGGAGGCCTGGCGTGCTGCAGTTCATGGGGTCGCAAAGAGTTGGACACGACTGAGCAACTGAACTGAACTGAACCTCCAATCAGGATCTCCTGATTTCCTCCTAAGTTACATTGTGAGGACCATCAAGTCAGAACAGACAAACCCAAGCACAACTGCTCTAGGTAGTGGTTGTATGAGCATCAGCAGAGAGTTGTTCAAAATGCAGGTTCCTGGATCCCATCTCTACTGGGTCTGATATACTGGGCCTGGAAGGGATGCCCTGGAATTCATATTTCAATCAAGCAGCCAATGATTCTGATACAGGTGGTCTAGCTTTGAGAAACTCTACTTCAGAGTCTGAATTACATACATATCTCCTGGCCTCTTAAATAATTATAGCATATAAATCTTTTGAGAACAGCACAAACTGGGCTGGAAGCCAGGCAGTCATCACTCTGTGCTAATTGCACAGTTGTATGACATTAGGCAACATGCTTAGTCATCAAGACCTCATTTTTTTCATCTGAAACATGGGGGTAAAGATATCTGCTCTTTGTCCTCCAAGACAAAGGAGCACACAGCTGTGAAAGCATTGGAAAGGATGATGAAGTTAATAACACAACATACATACATCCTACAATTCAGAGACGTGTTTTGTATCCAGCAGAGAGTTCCAATAGGCTTTACATTAAAAAAAACAAAAACAAAATTTTAACTTATTTGGGAACCTGGAAGATCTGACAGCATGGAGCTCAGATGAGGTTGGCAGCCTGATGTGTGGAAGAGCGCTGCTCTGGGGTCACATGCAGAGGTTGCAATCTCTGCTTTGAAAAGCTGGATGACTTTGGGCAAGTGCTTCAACCTCCCTGTGCTTCAGTTTCTTCTACTCTGAACTGAGAATGTTAAGAGTCTCTCTCTTTCAAAGAGTTGTGATGATTTAACTGAGTGAATATTTATCAAGTGCTTGGAACAATGTTTGACCCATGGCGAGTGCTATATCACTCTTAGTTGAATAAATAAATAAACATTCCTGCAAGCGGCAACAACCAGCTGGAGCCCAGCGGCGGCTGCCCCTCCAGAGGGGGCTGACGTGCATAAGGCTGTCACATTTTCCACTGGGACAGACACATTTGACTCTGGGATCCCTACTGGAATGGACAGACATATGTCTCCTTCCTGGTGTCCCATCCACAAAAGGCAGAGACACTCAATGCTCCTGTTTCTCCATCTATCTGGAGCGAAGGACCAGTTTTCATATTTCAGGCCAGTGTGGCCTGATATGTGACCCACCTGAACAGGACTGACACCCAGCACATGCCACAGACAACTCACCTGCCAGTCTGTAACACCCTGTCCGGTCCACACCTGAACCAGTAGAGACAAGCCCACTGAACATGCGCTTGGATGTTGCAATGTCAGATTGCTCCCAGAGTGCCTAAACACTGTTAACATCAGTACTTATCTCAGGGTACACTGTGGACAGACCCGCTCCTCAGATGACACTTTGCATAGTGTCATCTTGGGGAATGCTGACATTGTCTACACGTGTACACAAAACAGCTGGACAATTTAGTTGGCAAGAGCAGGCAACGGATTGTCTGTCTTGTATCTCTCTCAACACTTTTGTCCTTCTCAGCCTGCCTGCGTGCTCCTTATCTATCCTCATTTCTTTCATCTTTATCCATACACTAAAACCAGCTCCCTAATGAGATACTGGAGCTCACAACCGCCCACCCTTTCTCTTTAATGTCGCTTTTGGCTGAGAGGCGCTCTCCTGCCCCTGTGCCTAATTCCACAACCTGATCCCCAAGTAGCTCTCCAGTTGCCCAGGACCAATGACTGACTGACATGGCTGAGCAAAGCATCAGTCCCTTTGTCCCAAGAAGGAACCCACCCCACTGTATGGTCCCAGTCATCCTCCAGAACCCCCTGTGGGCTCAGGCTGAAGCTCGAACCCAGCCCAGACACCATTTTCCACTTAGCTTCTCCCCCTGTACTTCCCTCTTTCTCTCGCTCCTCTTCCTTGGCAGCATGTTGCAGCATGTTCATCACAGGCACCTTAACTCCTGTGACAGGCTCCGTGTAGGAGGAGTCCAATTAAAGCAGCCATTGGCATGGGGTTCACCTTCCTGGACAACCTGGTGAAGGGGCATGTGGCGGGCACAACGCAAAAATCCTGAGGACCAGCAATCAGAGGACCCCAAGAACATTCTCAGGGTGCCAGGAGAGCAGAACGTACCTGTTGCATTAGACAGCGCCAGCGACTCCATGGAGCCCCGCGGGGTCTGCTCGGTGGGCGTCACGTCCTCAGTGTACTTCAGCGAGCTGATGGGGTGCCGGGTCCGACACTGCTGAGCGGACAAGCCCCCTTCCTCCTCCTCCTCTTCCTCGTACTTGGGGACCGGGATGCCGCCCCGGGTTTCGTTGAAGCTCTGGCTGGACATGTCGCTGTAGCTCTCCTGGGACCGCAGCCTGCCCGGGTAGTAGTCCTCCCGGCACTCCTTGATGAAGCTGCCACCGTGGCCCTTCATGGCCAGAGACGAGCTCCTCTTCGGGTTGCCGAAGTGCTTGGCCCACACGTCGGGCTGGGCTCCAGCGCCCTGCCCGCCGGGGCTGTAGGAAGTTCTGATGTTGCACTGGCTGAGGAGCTGCAAGGGGCTCTGCGGCTGGCTCTGCTCCAGCTTGTTCCCGTAGTGGTATGGCTCGTCCCGGCTCCTCCAGATGGGGTCCCGGTTGAGGCTGGGCGTCTGGCTGGACAGGCTGAGCAGGTCCATCTGCAGTGACAGGGGGTCCACGTCGGCCGACAGCCGGTTGGAGCTCACTTGCAGCTGGCTGTGCTGGCTGAGCAGCGGCTCCTCCGTCTTGCCCTTGTTCTTGCCAATCTTGGCGCTGCGCCGGGACTCCTTAGCCCGGGCATTCTGGAAGGCGGAATCGGAGGAGTCTGAGCCATTGGGGTCCTCGCCGGCACTGCAGGCCCGCGAGCAGAAGATCTGGCCTTGTTTGGGGAGGAAGGGCCGCCCCAGGAGCGACTTCTTGCAGTGAGCACAGCAGAAACACGTCTCGGTGGCGTGCCAGTGCTGGCCGTCATAGGTCATTTGACCTTGGTCAATTCCTGGGAAAAGAAGGGACACGAATAGGGTGATGAGCTGCTCAGAGCGCTGCGACACGACGTGAAACGTACAGCACCCTGGTTTGGCTCAGGGTTCTAGATGCTGCAGAATAAAATGTCAACAGGTCGACTATCAGGCTCCTGTGTAAACAGTCATGTCTGATTATGACAGTTGTCCTGTTTTACCAGTCAGGTCCTCCTCAACTCATGTGCCCTGAGGGCAGAGAAACCAAATCAAAGTGGCCTGTCCATGAATCCTTCTGCCCAGGGCACCTTCCTCCAGATAAACAGCAATAATGATACTCAGGTGTGAGAATCACTGCTTTAAATGCTTTGCATATATGTGAACTCAGTTAACCTCTGAACTGCAGGAGGCAGATCTCTAATACTATGTCCACTTTTCAGATGAGAACACAGAGGCATAGGCGATTAAATAACTTGCTCAGCGCAGAAGAGCTAGCAATCACAGACGAGATCTGTACCCAGCACGTCTGGCTCCTAAACATGACCTTGATAATCATCTCTTTCATTCTACTTCGTGGTCCTGTCCACCCTCACAGCTACCCTTGACCATTGTCCATCCTCACCTGCTGTATTTTCTTCACAGCACGAATACTGCTTGACAATGAGCCATTACATATGTACATCTATTAATTAGTAAAAGTGAAGTTGGATGATGAAGTTTCCGGGGTATCTCCATGAACACGGCTCATGGCCCAGGGCCTCTTCACATGTGGAATGGGCAAGTGAACTGAATCCCTTCACTACTGTATGACACTCTAAGGGGACATCAGTTTAGTAGCTCAGTGGAAAGGAAAAAAGTGGATTTCAGCTCATGGTAAGGAAAAACTTGGACCTGGTTTGTCAAAGACATCTCCTTATCATAAGTATGCATATCCCTTGTGTAACTTCCTCCCTGTGCCCAAAGCTATGCCCGGTTTATATAATCTTGTCACACCTGCTTCCAGGAACTTCCCATAGCCCTGGCTGTTTTGCCCTCTTCCGGTTATAGGACTTAACCCCTTGGTGGGACACCATTTTCCTGTCACCCTTGAGCCATGAGCTTTGGGTGGGGCTAAAGCCACAGCTGGACTGGCACTGTTCAGTAAAAATACCATATCTCCTCCCAGCCCAATAACTAGTTTAAGGGTGTGCACGTGACCTGCGCCAGGTCAGTGAGAGAGGCACCTGAGTCAGTTACTAAGGTAACCACACAGGGAGACCTTTTGACAGTAGTTACTAAACAGGCAGAATGGGAGCCGGCAGTGGTGGGGGCTCCTTCCCCCACCCCCTAGGAGTGCAGACCCAGCAGTGACTGCGGGATAGGAGGGGACCTTGGCAAGACTCCTTATAGCTCCTGAGAAACGTCTTCCCTGAAAGGCAGTATGGATGGGAACTGTCACCTGTGGTGGCCGACAGTCCTGAGTCTGAACTGTCCAGGAATAACCTTTAGAGACTTGTCTAGAGAGGGTGTGAATGAGAAACAGGGAAAAGGAGAAGGGCAAGAGCAAAAGGCCAACAGTACAGCAGCCTCTCCGGGCCCTCTCTGTGCTCGCCTCACTATATTTATGTCCCTGGTCCAGAGGGAGAGAAGCCTAAGATAGGATCTTCTTCAGGGAGCTCCTCCCCAAACTAAGGGGGTCTCTGCTTATTTAGGTGTCGGGTTACAGGGACCGGAAGGGGATATTTAGAGGGACATGAGAAGCCACAAGGGCACTCCAAAGTGAGTGAGGCACTCGATCAGCTCCCTGTCACAGCAGCACCTCCCCAGGAGGAGTGAGGGCTGGCAGGGACGGGGCTAGAGACAGCAGGCCCAGAGCTGGGGCTTCACACACAAGGGAATATTACCCAGCAATAAAAGGAACAAAACTGGGTCATCTGTAGAGACGTGGATGGACCTAGAGGCTGACATTCAGAGTGAAGTAAGTCACAAGGAGAAAAACATATCATATTAAACATATATATGTAGAATCTGAAAAAAACTGATATAGACGATCTTATTTGCAAAGCAGAAAGTGAGACACAGATGTAGAGAGCAAATGTATGGACACGAAGGAGAAAAGGGGGTGGGATAAACTGGGAGATTGGGATGGACATATATACACTATTGATAGTATGTATAAAACAGATAAGAACCTACTGTGTGGCACAGGGAACTCTATTCAATGCTCTGTGGTGACCTAAATGGGAAGCAAATCCTCCCAAAGAGGATGTATACAGATATAGATATAGGGAGAGATGTCTATATAAATAGTACATATATACATATAGATGTATGGCTGATTAACCTTCTGTTTAGTAGAAACTAACGCAACATTATAAAGCGACTATATGCTCCAATAGAAATTTAAAACAAAGCAAAACCCTCACAAAAACACTTCCCTCACTGGGCTATTGGAGGGAGCAGAAGCCCCTAGTACTTAAGAGTGAGGCCTCAGGACTCAGACAAATACAGGTTCAAACCACAGCTCCATACCAGGCCAGCAGGTTATAAAGGCCCTGAAATCCATCAGCTTAGTGCAGCCACTGAAGGGCTGTGTGAGCCTAGGCAAGTGGCTTCACGTCCCTGGGCCTGCATCTCCTCCGCACTAAAACAGGGATGACCACAGTACTTACTTCTTGCGGCTGCTGTGAGAACTGAGTTAAGATGCAGTCAGTGCTTAGACTCTGCTAACTCTTGGGTCTTATTGTGTGTTCATGAGGTCTCAACACCTGTCTCTCTCTGCCCTGAGGGCTGCTACCTGGACGCTGCCCAAGAAAGAGCTGAGGCTGGCTAGGTCCTCCCCCTCCCCGTCCTCCTCGTCCCGAGAACCGGAGCTGACACCCGGCTGCCTGGGTCCTCTCTGTGAGCTCCAACTCAGCGCGGCCTCCCCAGCAGCTGCAGCCTCTCCCGCTGCCTGTCAGAGGTGTGGGAAGTCCAGTTTCTACGGCCTGTGCTCCCCCAGCCGCCTCTCTGTGCTCCTGAAAGGGAACACGCTCAGATGCAGCAGCGCGGGCCTGGTTCTGGGGGTGGGGGCCCCGCACAAGGCTGGGTCACGGTGGGGAGAGCAGAGGATGAGGCGTGTTCCAAAGCGGCCCAGCCGGCACAGGAACATGGTTCCTGATAAACATCAACGATGTCAGATGGTGCTCTGAACTGCTCCTGAACTCTAAACATCTGGAAAAGGGCTTGGCCGTTCCACATCTAAGCGTTCCTTTTTTATTCCCTCTCTAAGCCCTTTAAGTACTTCTCTGAGGGTGTATATGTCTACCGCTGCTACAGCCTTGGTCTGTTTATAGGACTGTTTACTCTGCTGTGTGCAGGCAAAAGTACCGTTGCCCTGGCAACAGCTGCCTGATGCAGGGTTCTCGCTGCGTGGCTGTATAAATAGGGAATATTTGGGTAATGTGGTCAGAGCAGAGCCCCATACACTGTGGTATGCATGATACACAGAGCGCACCCTTTCTCTGCTGCAGGAAAAGTATGTTTTACAGAAAAGAGGATTTAAGGGAAAAATATAAATCAGGGACAACATTTTAACTACAGCAGTGATAATACTGCAGGCCACAGTGGTCCTCCTTTCTGATAAAGCATGGATGTCTTTTTATGGATTTCAGAGGGAAGGAGTAGGGAATGGCAATCAAAGCTAAAGAGGACAGAAACAGGGGAAAACAGAGGGAAAACAGAGGTGTGCATGCCATGGTGACAGACGTATTTTCTCTCTTCCAAGCTGCTGGGCGAAAATTTTAAGTGGCAGTTTCTGGAGAGGCTTTTCAGTCTCACTGAAAAGGGACAGAAGAAACAGAAATACTAACAAGCAGGGGGGGATGGCTGCTGTATGTAAGGTGTCTGTGCGTTCTGCCTCTCTCACCCAAGCAGGCATCTCCCTGTAGACCCAGAGTCACGGAAAGCATGCTGGATCAGCACCTCACACCACCTCTCCTGACCGAGTCCCACCCCCAGCCCCTTGTCCAGATCAAGACCCTCCTTTCCTTGTTCAGTCGCTCAGTCATGTCTGACTCTTTGCAGTCTCACGGACTGCAGCACACCAGGCTTGCCTGTCTTTCACTGTCTCTCAGAGTTTGCTCAAATTCATGTCCATTGAGTCGACGATGCCATCCAACCATCTCATCCTCTAATGACCCCTTCTCTTCTTGTCCGTAGTCTTTCCCAGCATCAGGGTTTTCTTTTCCTTTCCTAGCTCTCAGAATAAAGGGAAGTATGTCTGTTTAACCACCTTGACTTATGAGAAACAGAAGCTGGTGGGTACCCGGTTGAGGCATCAGGCTGTGAGAGGTGAAGATTTCAGGGGTTGGGGAAAGAGGGGTTTTTGTGACAGCCCAGCTCCCAGATGGGAACACTGCTGGACCCAGGTCGGCACAGCACTGCTCATCCTTGGGCCTGGCAGGGACTTCAGCTCAGGAGGCCTCCATGGAGGCAGGTCTGAGCCCACGCGATGGACCCTCCAATGACAAATGACCCCTGAGGACATAGTAGGTGTCTGAAAGCTGTGATTTTTATCAGCACCCAAGCCCTTAAAATTATGAACTTTTCATCTGACTGCATCACTTCTGATGAACCAGGGAGACAAGGCCACCTCTTTTCGTTCCCGATAAAATCTTGTAAGTGAGGTAAAACGGGCTCCCAGACTGATGATCTCCATACCTCCCCACAATAGGTAAGGAGTTGGCAGCCTCCAGGCAGATTTCTTGGAACTGCACAAGCCACAGGAAGATCAGGCTGCTGGTCTCAGAGACATTCATCCACTGCCAACTTCTTTTCTCTTTTTAAAGGGCAGCTCATTCTCAAGGTGCCAAAACAGGCGAGCTGAGTGAAGACGCTCCAGATGCTGCATGATCAGGAATAGTGTTGAAGGGCTGAACGAATCCGTTACTTGAAAAGGGAGAATGATTTTCACTATCTCAAATCTGCCACTTATTTGAGGCGTTTATAGCTTCGGAGCTATTTGAGTTTTCTCTCGCTTTGGTTTTTGGCTGGGTCGGCTTTTGCTGATTTCTTTCAGGACATGCATGCCAGTTGCCACTTGGTTTCCTGGACTAGCTTTTGCTACCAAGAGGACTGTTCTGTTTCCTCCTTCTGCTGATTCCTGAGATTTTCCGAGGAGGCCGTGGAAGACATCTGTTTATATTTCCCCCTCCTCTGAGACCTCTCCTCCTCTGCTTGGTAGTTAAGACTGTCCATCATGTAGCCCTGCCTTGGGGTGGGTCTAGGACTCAGGCAGACCAACAGGAACCCCCTTTTCATCTCTTTCCAGGGTGGGACAGACAACCTAATGGCCGGCTATAGCATTTCTGTTTGGAGGACCTGACTGGAAAAGTCACGATTCCATCCTTTTTAGAGAACAGTGCTAAAGCTGGTATGTATAAGTGTGGGGGTCATTGTGACACCTTGCGAAGGCACCCTGTTTCCAAATGATGCCAAAAGAAGGTAAGCTGAGACAGAGAGGAAAATAAAAAGACAAAACAGATTCTCTTCAATCCTTTGATCCATCCTTACCTGAAACCAACATCTTCCCTGGCTTATCCAGTACTCTGGACCAAGACATTTGCTTTTTCACTTAAGGGAGTATCAGTTGGACTGTTATTGCTTGCAACCAAAGGGATTCTAACTATAGCAGACACAAAGGAGATGAAGTCAGAGGAGGACCAAGACGAGCACCGAGTGCTGCCTCACCTATGTGTTGGGCACAGGTGTCGCAATATTCTGCATACAAGGACTCAAAGCAGTGGCAGCAGTAGGGCCTTCCCTCCTTCATGATGTAGCGCTGGCCACCCAGCACTGTCTCACACTCGAAGCAGCAGAAGTGTTTCATGTGCCAGTGTCGCCCCTCGGCTTCTGTGCATTCATCTGCAAAGATGATCTGCAGATGGAGAGGCCAAAAGGTCAGTGGATAAGAAACAGCCATGAGAATACACTGTAAGGGAGGAAAGCTATGAGGGCTCCAAACTAAAACGGTAGGAAAACTGGTCCCGCCCACAAATTATTAAACAGAAGTAGACACATATATATTTACTCTATACCTATATCAGTTTCCACATGTGGATTTTCCTAAAGCACATCTAAACAGTTTCTGACCTGGCCAGTGATTAATTTAACCACAGTGTATTCAGACGAAGAGTGGTTTACCGAAAAGAATATAAAGCAGGACTAACAGCTGACAGCTCGTGGACATTTTGGCCATTATCTGTTTAATTTGGATTATATATGGTATTTTTTAAAAATGAGAAATGTCATATAAACACCTGGGAACCCGGTTTCTCTTTTGAAAATACAGTTTTTGGCAACGTGTGCTATACATTCCTGCATGGCGACAATAAAAGGGGTTGTTGCTTTCAGATGAGTGATGAGTTCTGCAGTCTGTCATATTTTTCACCACTTGCTGTTACCTTAAAATGAGTCACCTTTGTTTACGGTAACCACCTAACCCTCAGAGGTATTTCTGTTTTGACCCAGGAGACAGACTTGTTTTCGATTTCAAAGCACAGATTTAAGAACTTACTACAGACTGCAGTAATCAAGGCAGAAATAATCTCAGACATTTATGGCCAAATGATGATTGACAAGGGTGACAAGGACATTCAGTGGAGGAAAGAACAGTCTTTTCAATAAACTTGACTGGTACAACTGAATAACTGCACGCAAAAGAATAAACTGAACCCCTACCTCACACCATATATAAAAGTTAACTCAAAAGGGATCAAAGCCCTAAATATAAAAGCAAAAAATTTATAAAATGTCTAGAAGAAAAGTAAAGATGTAAATTTTCAAAAATTTGGTTTCCAGTTAGGCAATGGTTTCTTAGCTATGACACTAAAAGCATAAGCAACAAACGAGACAATGGAAGCTGGATTTCACTGAAATCAAAACTTTCATGCTTCAAAGGAAATCATTAAGAAAGTGAAAATATAACTACAGGATGAGAGAAAATACTTGAAAATCACATATCTAAGTGACTAGACTCCAAAATATGTAAACAAGGACACAATGAAGAAAATCACCCAACTGACAAAATATGCAAAAGACTCAACGACACATTACTCCCCAAAAGAAGATATGCAAACAGCCAACAAACACATGGAAAAAAAGATAAACATTATAAGCCATTAAGAAAAATCCAATCAAAACCACCATATGATGTTATTTCATACCCACTAAGGTGACTATGTGGCTTCCCTGGTGGCTCAGGCAGTAAAGAATCTGCTGCAAAGAGGGAAACTGGGTTCGATCTCTGTGTTGGGAAGATCCTCTGGAGGAGGGCATGGCAACCCACTCCAGTGTTCTTGCCTGGAGAATCCCACGGACAGAGGAGCCTGGTGAGCTACAGTCCATGGGGTCCTAAAGAGTCGGACACGACTGAACGACTAAGCACAGCATAGCACAGGGGACTACAATTTAAAAGACAGACAGTAATAACTACTGAGGAGAATGTGAGAAATTGGAATTCTCATTCGTTGATAGCTGCGAATGTAAAATGGTGTAGCTGCTCTGGAAGACAGTTTAGATCCCCTCAAAAAGTTAAACATAGAACTACCATATGGCCCAGCAATCCCACTCCTGGATATAAACTCAAGAGGACAGAAAATATATGCCTGCAAAAAAAACCTGTATATGAATGTCCACAGCAGCTTTGTTTAAAACAGTCAAAAAGTGGAAACAACTTAAATGTCCACCAATTAATAAATGGCTAAACAAAATGTGATATATACAGTTGCTTATTGTTCAGTCATAAAAAGGAAAGTACTGATACATGCTGTAACTCGGGTTAACCACAAAAACATCATGCTAAATGAATGAAGCGATGCATGGAAAGTCATATGTTGCATTAATCCACTTATACAAAATGTCCAGAATATGCAAATTCATGAAGAGACTAGATGAATGGTTGCCAGGGCTAGGGGGACGGGAGAAAGGGGAGTGAATGTTGATGCATCTGGGGTTTCTTTTCTTTTTTTGGTGGGGGGGGTTCTTTTTAGATGATAAAAATGACCTGGAATTAGGCAGTAGTAATGGTTGTCCATACCCTACTCCAGTACTCTTGCCTGGAAAATCCTATGGATGGAGGAGCCTGGTAGGCTACAGTCCATGGGGCCGCTAAGAGTCAGATTCGACTGAGCAGCTTCCCTTTCACTTTTCACCTTCATGCATTGGAGAAGGAAATGACAACCCACTCCAGTGTTCTTGCCTGGAGAATCCCAGCCTGGTGGGCTGCCGTCTATGGGGTTGCACAGAGTTGGACACGACTGAAGTGACTTAGCAGCAGCAATGGTTGTCCAACTTTGTGAATATACTAAAAACCACTGAACTGCACACCTTCAAAGGGTAAATCTTATGCTGTATGAATTAGATCTCAATAAGCAAAAATTTCAAAGTGCTTTAACATCCTACTTCATTTCCTATTAGATAAAGTATTATGAGCACTTGCTTCCAGATGGGGCAACTGAGGCAGGCAGGGAAAGGCGCTGCCTAGAATCACAAACTTGGACCAACTACCTACTCAGACGTCTCTTATGAACATCAGCAGGAGCATGAGAATCCATATTAGTTAAGACTGATAGATTTCCTCCTAGAATAGTGAGTCTCTGATGGGCAGTTTGTAAGGAAGAAACGCCATGGAACGGTGGCCTCTGGGTGACAAAGTGGAGTGTTGTTTACAGGATCCCACATAGCCTTACAGGGTCAAGAAAGAACCAAAAGCATATTCTGCATAAGAAGAACCCCCTGCCGAAGACCTTTTTCCCAGATTATTCCTGTAAAAGCGGTCAAGCTTAGAACATTTTCCTTTCTGCTCCCAACTTTTATACTAACCCAGGTTTTCTACCTTTCAGTTTCCAGACCACACCTGGGTGTACTTTGGCTGGGAGGAAAGACGAGTTATGAACCTTGGGTCCAGTCTGCTCTCTGCCTGGGTGATGGAGTGTATCGGGGCAGAAGAATCCTAATGGAGTAGCCATCTGCTGCGGAATCCTCATCAGGACTTTCACAGATTATGGGAGAATCATATCTTGCTACTCATTTTCTTCTCTTCTCACCCTAATCTGTCCCATCGAATCTCAGGAAACCCAAGATTTTAAGATATTCAGAAATGACACATTATTACTAATGATGATTGCTCCCTTGGATTTGGGCTGCAATTGAAAGCTCCACAACAATCCTTCCCCCTCCCCCCTTTTTTAAGAGTTCTGAAATGACCTAGTGCCCTAGAAGCTTTTTCCTATGAGACTGTCAAATTCAGTAAAGCAGGTCACAGTCCTGGACATTCTAGCAAACAGTGATGAGGCTAGACCCGCTCTCAAGAGTTAATAGGAGAGGCTGGGGAGGCCTATGGTTTTCCTCCATGCAGGAACCACATGGCAACATGCTGGCCACGGTGAAACCCGGGGTGACAGTGGAGCTGCAGGCCCCAGGGAGCGGAGCCAGCTCTGACCTCATCGCAGGCTGCGCAGCGCGGCTTCAGGCACTCTGCGTGGTGCCTGCCACAGTAGATCTTTCCATCCTGGTAAAAGTAGATCAAATCCACCAGGAGTTCATTGCAGACGGTGCAGATAAAGCAGGGTGGGTGCCAGCTGACACCATGGCCGGCGCGCGATGCAAACACAGCAATGTCCCCGCCATTGATCTGGCCTCCGCACTGCGAGGTGAACAGAAACAGGTCAGTATGAGGAACAGCAGCCCCCAGCTCTCAGCGCCATGCGGAAAAGATACACGACCACCAGTGTCCTTAGCTCGTTACTGAGCACTTACTTTCAAACGTGTGACTGTGCTACCTGCTTTACACACGTGACAGGCGGGTTTCTCTTGCCCCCACCCCGACCCCCACCATCCCTTCCTTGGGCCTACAAGTAAGACGAAGATCATTGTCACTGAGAAAATAAAGAATCACAGAGGTGGGAGAGAAAGGCAAAGTCTGTCAGTGCAGTGACACAGAAGAGCTCTGCTGACATGAGGCAAACGGAGCGGAGGTCTCATTATCTCTGAGACATTGCAAACTCCCTGCCGGAGGCCCAGCCACGTCAAATCCCTGCAGCAAGAGGCTGTGTGGCATGGGGAGCGAGAAGGAAGCCTGCAGAGACTCGGGGAGCTAGTGAGGCATACACTTAGGGTGGTAGGGGAGTGGGTTCATAAAAACATGCCCACCTTTTACTATCTAAGTTTCTCTGGAAGCCTCTCAGGCATGCTTCTGGCCTGCTTCCTCTGACATCTTTGTACCCAGTCCCAAATGAAAAGGTACTGCTCCTAAGGCCAGACTACGGCAAGGACTTCTTTTTTCTCCCTTTCCTATCTTCTCACTCATTTCCAAAGTTCCTTCTCCTGCCCAGAAAGGAGCAAGGTAAAATGCATGATAACCCATGCTTACAGTTGGGCTCAAGATAAAATGAAGAGAGTCTGAGGGTCTTGGAGGGAACAATCAAGTGTGAGGCAACAGGTCCGGGGGAGGCTTTCTGCTGATTATGGTATTGGCCTGAGTGTCCAGCCCCATCTAAGAGGCTGACTCTGGGGGCGACGTCTGAAGAGCAGAAAGGCCACCCCTAGACCTTTCCCACACTGCCATCAAAAGCGCTGAGATGCTTCACAGAAGAAGAAGTCCAGGTCTCATGGAGTAGTCTCTGGGAGCTCATTCATGCAAGTGACAAGACATAAGAAAAACATTACATTACAAAAAGCGATACCCCTGTGCCTTGTGGGGCAACGTTAGTAGAGCAGAGGTATGCGTATTGTTAGAAGATAAACCAGGAGGCACATTAAAGCTTTCCAGTTTATTTGGTCCAACACTGATCTGAAATGGGTAGCAAGCATCAAACTGAAGGGGGCTGGGACAGAAACCCAGGGAGAGAGTTTTATAGAGAAGTCAGGGAAGTAAAAGCAAGGGAAGTATTTCAGTGACTATAGCGATTAAGTGGGCCCCTTATTTGAGGAAGCCCGGCTGGCTGCTTGCAATTGGTTGTTCTTCAGTGTCATTTTCTGACTCCGGTACCGTGACTAGTTCAGGTTTTGGTCTGCTGATACAGGCTACCAAGGCAGTAGAGCCACCCCAGTCTAATGGCCTCCTTGTTTAATTACTGTAACAATACAGAATCCCATTTCACCCCCACCCTGATTCTACGACCTAGGTACTCGATGCCCCCATTTTGGAGGTGACAAAACTGTTAGGAAAAGTAATCGAGTCAAGGTCGCCGGGCAGACTCATGTGTCAAACGCACATCTTTCTGTCTCCACGCTGTCGTCACTGTTCCGTATCGCTCTCGACATCTGCCTATGAAATGCCCGGCTTCCCTTTTGCTTCAGGGGAGCCCTCCTGGGGTGGTCGAGGAGAACCACCCAAGAGTGGCAGAGGCTCTGAATGGAGCACACAGAACCTCACATCTTAAACTCTGACCACCTGCATCTCAGGGGTGGGTGTCAAGGATGAAGACCCCCATAGTCAATTCTGCTGCTCTGGCTCCCCTGTTAAGTAGCATCTCCATCTCATCCACTGAGCCTTCCAAACTTCGCTCTCTGAGATCCCTCCCCAAAAGGGCCCCCAAATAAATGGCATCCCCTCTGCTCAGGTAGTATGTTGCCTTTTCTTCACCAGTTCAGGTCATGTATCCTCTTGCAATCTGTGCCTGAATGGGTCCCTAAAACGCTTAAGGAGTTAGATGGGGCCACTCTTTGAGCAGCAGGGCTAAGAAAAGTGCTCAGTACATGACCATCCACCCCAGAAGGCTTTTGGAGGTCAAGAGGTCGGGGAGGGTGAACGCAGGCAGGCCTGATTTCTTAGAAACCCTTCTCCACCATGCTTGGAGCACTCTACAGGAGACTAGAAGAAAACACAAATCCAAACTCTCAACTCAGTGAGGTCCTAGAAAGAATGTGGGAGGCCCTAGAAAGAATGCAGGAGGACCATGCACTTTGCTAAAGAATCCTCAGACCCAAGGAGATGACCATTTACCACCTCTTTAAAGGGCGCTGGTCCTAGGATGATCCTGGGAAAGAGGGTGGCCGTGGTCCAGGCAAACTCCACTTTCTAAAGCACTCATTTAAAAATATAATTCCATCATGTCCTTTCTCTGCTCAAATCCCTCCAGTGGCCCTCTCGCTCCTTCCAGTGGTTGACACAGCCCTCCATGAAACTGGACTTGACCAGTGCATACTCTTCCTTTGCCCCTCCTGCCCTGCCACACGGGCCAACCTGCTATTCCTGGACCACAAGGGAAACGCTCCTGACACAGCATCTTTGAACGTGCTGTTCCCTCTCACCCCCTTTCCCCTGCCATCACATGACTCACTCCCTCAGTTCCTGACTGTCTCTGTGGCAGCCACCTCACACTCCCAGCATTAACTCTCTTCCCCACTGTAGTTTTTTTTCTCTTATTTATTGACATTATTATCTGACTTCTCTCCTAGGACAGAACTCCTTCCAAGGGCAAGACCAAGCTTTCAAATCTTTTGCTGTATCTCCCAGGCCTATCAAATAGGTTCTCAAGAAAATAACTGCTGAATGAATGAATCAGGGAAAGGATGCCTGAGTGACCCCCCAGGCACGCCCCAGACCATGCGCTCACCTGTTCACAGATGGCTCCCGTCATGGTGACCGGGAAGGGCCTCACATTGCCGCGGCCCAGGTTTTCACGTTTCCTCTGATTGCTGAAGAGTTTCAGCTCCCTCTTCTCTTCCTCGTCCAGGGAGTTGCAGTAGCGAACCTGGACAGACACACAGGAAGATTGGGGGTGGTGGTGGTGGTCATCTTTTGCTCCTGAGGATTCCTGAAGCCCTGGCCTCAGACTTTTTTCTTATTAAACACATGTGCATTAGGTTTCACTGTCCTGGTGGGCACTTGAATACCACCAGGCTTGGGGCTATTTAGGCGAGTGTCTCCCCGAGATTGCTGATCATCAAAAGAGCTTCCTAGAGGCTTGAAATTCTGGAGCACAAGTCTCAGGCAGGCCAATGGTTGGTACCCGTTTCTCATGCTCACTGCCCCTCTCTGCTCACCACACTGAGAGCCACGTCACTGGGAGAGCTTTGCTGCTAGTCAACACCTGGGACTTCCTTCTTCTACAAAGTGATGTAGATCTTCAAATTGATCATCGTACTCTCACTCTCAGATGGTAAAGCATCTACCTGCAATGCAGGAGACCTGGGTTCAATCCCTGGGTTGGGAAGATCCCCTGGAGAAGGCAATGGCAACCCACTCTAGTACTCCTGCCTGGAAAATCCCACGGACAGAGGAACCTTGTAGGCTACAGTCCATGGGGTCGCAAAGAGTCTGAGAGGACTGAGCAACTTCATTTTCATTCTCACCTCCATGGGCCCAAGGAAATGATCCCTGACACCAAAGGATGGCTCCAGGCCAATGAGCCACAATTGTGGTCAACACGCTCATGGCGTCTGTTTCCCAGAATGAGATGGGAACCAAGGCGTGAGACTGAGAATTTGGTTCAGAGCTCTCTGTGTTCTCTCAGGAAGTACTCGCACGTTTCTCTGTGTGTAGGAGGGAGAGGGCTGCTCACCAGGCATTGGTTAACAACTCGCATAAGAGATTTTCCTTCTCGTTCAAAACAGAAACTCACAAAAATTAAGGGAGGGACATTAAAGACATTCAAATCTGCTATTTCCCATTCTCTCTTTTATTTATGCACACCTTGGGAATTTTGCTGTAATCTTGAACTACTATTTACTTAATACTGTTTTAAAAACTAACTCATTTCTTTTTTTACTTGAATACATTTACTTGAAAAGAAAGTATATTATGACTATAAATAGAAAAGCAAATCACTTGTAAAAAAGTAGGGCAGTCATAAAACTAAATACAGAGTGAAAACAAAACCATACTGTTGGCTTCTAGCTGGTTACTTTTGCTTGTAGGAGATTCTAAAATGGAGGTTCTCAATGCTGTTACTTAAAAATGGAGATTAGTAGGAGTTGGAGAGGTGTGAGACACCTGCCCACCCAAACTAAAATTTCCCCCATGATCACTCAGCCACAAGGAATGAAATGCAGTTAAAAAAGGGAGAGTCTCATTATGCGGTTCAGTATTATTTACTGCCATGTCCTTGTACCACCCAAAGCCAAGAATCTAGACATCTTTGGACACATGGATCTAATCCCACCCTCTGTCTTACTTCAGAAGAATCTGGACATCAGGAACATTACCTGAATTGCCTGGATGATTTGTCCTACATATGGTCAAAGGGCAACCTTTGAACTAGGACTAGTTTGAAAACCACTGCAGCTGTATACATCAAAACTGTCTAACCTATATGAAAAAGGGCATGAACAAATGTTTACTTTAGAATCACCCTTTGTCTTTTAAAAGGCCACGTCGAATGGACAAATCTGTCCATTGGGTCAAACGTGTAAGCAATTTTCACCAGTAGAAAGAAAAAATTTGAAGGGTCTATTTTCATGAAATCACAGTAAATCAACCATAAACAGAAATAACAATGAAAAAACAGAGAGGAGCAGGTAAGAGCAGACCACTTTCCTCTATCAAGTAAAAAAAAAAAAAAAAAAAAGGG
>SJYV01016192.1:1301049-1315345 GCA_006410875.1 Neotragus pygmaeus | reverse complement strand
GGCAACCCACTCCAGTAGTCCTGCCTGGAGAATTCCATGGACAGGAGCCTGGCGGGCTACAGTCCATAGGGTTGAAAAGAGTCAAACATGACTAGGTGGCTAACACAAACACACACACATCCATAATTCAACTTCAGACTCTTAGCAGTGTTCTAAATCCTCCACTCAAGATGCTAAGGTGTTTTGTGCATTTCATTTTCCTCTCCGAGAGCTTCCAGAGTGCTCTCCTGAGATCTCCCCCAACCATTACTGTCTGGGGAATTCCCTTTACCTACTTTGAGCCTTAATGTTTAGTATACTGTACAATTTTCTTTTTCTCAGTTTACTGTCTTATTTTATAGAGCACATATTCTCCTGTCCTGAGACTTAATTGATAGTTTGGCTAGGTGTAATTGAATTATATGTTGGAAACATTTACTCAGACATCTTAAAGTATTATTCTACTACCTTCTAACTTCTTACTTTCACAGACTCTTATTTTAGCCCTCCTGCTTCATTCCCACTCCAAAGCCATCTGGTGCCACCAATTTCTGGAGGGGTTTTTTTGTTTTTTAGGTAGTGAGGGTATTAGAGTCTGAAGTGTAAACCAGGTTGTTGCTTGGCTCTCCTATTGCTAGCTTAAGTTTCCGTTTTCTCAGTTCTTGTAAATAATTTCCAAACATATCTTAGCTGTGTTTCTCCCTGTCCTCATCCTTGAGAGTTTATGCATTTTAGAAAATTCTTTTATCATTGTTTAGTGGAATATTGAGGAGTAAAATTTGATGCATAGGTTCAGTTCACCATCTTACACATAAGTCTTTTTGGCTATAATAACCTTTTAAAAATGTTTTTGTCTCTGGTCACTGGTTTAACACAATTTACTTACTTTCCATTCCTGTTTTACAGTTCCTGATGAGCATCTTTTATCGTAAGTATATCCTTTTGTATTTGGGGTTCTTTATAAACCACTAATGTGTGTTTTTAAAGGCCAGTTCTTTCAACATCAACTCTTTTTTTATTTTAGAAAATATTCTTACTAAGCTAGGAACAATATTTTATTGACGTGATTGTTAAAAATCTGTCTCAAGTGAATAACCAGCACTGTACGTGATAGTACAAGGCACTCCCTTATTGTCCTAAGTGCCACTGTATTTTAACATTATTCTAAAAGGTGTAACTCTTACACTACTAACACATGAAAAGAGAAGGACATTTGACCCTTGAACAACTCTACACATACACTGCTCGGGGAGACCTGTTTCCTGAGTGAGAGGTTAAGCATATTTAAGAAACAAAATGTACTAGGTACATACACTAGAATATTATCCAAAAGTTAAATTTTAAAATATGTTTGTATGTATATATACATGCACACATACACACACACACACATGTATATGTGCATCATTCTCAGAAGCACACTGAATGGGAAAAAAAGTTGCCCCAAAAGTCCAGAATATACTGTTCATGTTCTTAACTTAGAAAACATCACAATATGTATATATGTTTGTGCATGTGTGTATGTATGCACATACACATATGTACTATGTATAGTAAAATATAAAAACATTAATATGAAATGTATGTGGTTGCCTTGGGAATGAAGAAATTGAGGAAGAACAAGAAGGCCTCTGACATATAGAGTCTTCTTTATAAACAACATGTTAACATTTATTCTGGGCGGTTGATTATGTGGGATTTTGCTGTATTACTTTTTTTCCAAATTAAAATAAATTTTCAGAAGCTGCTTATGGTAATCCTTCGGGTCGAGTCAGAGAGGTGTCTTTCAGTCCAATCATCTAACCTGAGGCTCCTCTTCTTCCCAGGCTGAAATTTGTCTTCGGCTCATCAGCCGTCCAGGCTTTGGACTTAGTTGACCGCCAGTCTGTCACCTTAATCTCCTCACCCAGCGGGAGGCGTGTTTACCAGGTAGAAACCCAGAGGTGGAGTAATCTCAACCAGATCCCCTTAGGACAAACGTTTTGATGAATCTGTATGAAAGCTGGTGGACAGTTGAAAGGACTTGACCCAACTTAGTGAAATGAGAGTGTGAGTAGTTACAGTCAGATAGATGTGGCCTGTTAACCCCACCTGGGAGCAGCGTGTGGAACCAGCAATGATCCAGGGAGGCTCTTTGCCCCGGTCTGATGGTCACAGCCAACTTTCCCTTTCTATCATTTGACACTACAGGGATCACCCTGTTCCTTGTCTCTTGCTTACAAGCAAAATCCAAAATGCATTTTAAGGTCCTTTCGCATGTCAAGGTTTATCTAACAGAAACGATCTGTCAGAACTGTTGTTGGAAGCATTCACGAAGGCCACACTGTGCTGAATGTGGGCAGTTTACTTGGACCTTAGTTCAAGCGGACCTTAAGGTAGGCAGGTTTGTAAAGTACAAATCGGACTCCTATCAGACTCTGAATTACTTTCATATATTGCTAATTCTCACCAAAAGCCCAGAAAGATATTTATTTTGCTGAAAACTGAAATGCAGAAAATTAACAGTCCCCTATGGCAGCAGGGTTGTATAGCTGGCAGACGGTCCTTCCTGTCTCTATGTCAACAGCGGGCCAGACTCTCCACCCGCCAAACCCCAAGTTTAGCCACGTTAGATGTGGTAAGCCAGCTGGGATTCAGAGAAGGGGATCTTGTGAATGAATGAAATAAAAATGTTGGCAGTGGTCTCCAAAATTTTGTGTTTGGAAGGGGTAGAAGCAGCAGCCATCAGCTCTTGTATGAGATCCAGGCCTTGTTGAAGACCAGGAAAGGTGGAACTTTTGTTGAGCATTTGGGTTCTGATTTACTTATGATGACTGTCTCAAGAGTTGAGACCGTGGTGATTCATTTTTAGCAAGTGACTGAGCAAAGCCTCTCAGGCACATGGATGGCTTGGCCCATGAACTCACTTTTCCATGCAGTAGGATGGTGCAGCCAGCTGGCACGTCCTCGTGCATTTCTGCCTGAAGTAGGCTAGGGTGATTAGTGCCAAATGCTGCAGTTAAAACTTCTGTGTTGTATTTACTCAGAAGAGGCTGCTTATTAGAATTTTCTGTTGGTGAACATCATAGATTAAGAATCAGAACTCTTAAGCGATGTTGTTTGTACCTGAGGAAGGATTTCCATTTTCTTTCCTAGTGTATTTATTTTGGGGTTTTATGTAGCTAACATACCCTTGTCAAAAAGGGCTTCTGAGTTTTCCCATGTCTTTTAGTTTCAGATTCTCTTGTCTCAGTTCCAACATCAGCAGAACACTTGACCCACACAAGCATGATCTTGCTGTTAGTTAAAATCTCAAAGACTGTGTTGGAAATATTTCAGTTATCGTTGACTTATTATTCCACCCACGATCACTGTGACTTGTTTTAGTTTTCATCATTCACATTCTGTATTATGTCATGTTGCTTTATTTATCATAAAAATGCAATGTTCTTAGAATTGTGTTGGACTTTGAATTAAATGAGGGTGTAGAAACCTTACAGACACCCTCCAATTAACTGCAGTGGTTTCACTGTATATAGTAATATGGAAGGAATTTGGCTTAATTCAGAGGTTCTGTGAGATGATAAAGGTTGAGTCAGATGTTGCCTTGTTACCCAGCTAGTTATCGTTCCATAGGTTGACCTTCTAACATTCTCACCTCCTCTAGGTGTTGTGTTAATTACCCTGAAGTCACACTCATGTTGTCACCTGAGTCGCTTTTTGATAAACTTCAGTCCTCCTAGGAAGGGGGATGCATCAGTCAGGAGGGGCCAAGTTACACTTGTAACAATGACCCCTAAATTTAAAAGCTACAGATTTATGTCTCACTCCCCGTCCATCTCCATCGAGAGTCAGTTGCAGCTTTGATCTGGAACATCGTGGCCCAGGATTCCAGGCGATGGAGCAGCCTGTGTCTGGGACACTGTGGATCTCATAGCAGAGAGAAGTCAGGATGTCGTAGGTATCCATGTTGAACATTTCTGCCTGGCCAGTCACACTTTACCGGCTAAAGCAGGTCACATAGTCAGCCCGTATGTAACAGGGCAGGGACATAGCCTCTTTCCGAGAGGCACTGAACTCAAGGAACGGTGAATCATATACAGTTCACCACTGTGACGGATGCTGAGGGCTTGGAGCAGCCATAAACTGTGCTGTGGGTGGATGACCGTCCAGTGGGCCAGTCTCCTTAGAGCCTCACTGCAGCCGCAGCAGACTCCTCCCAGGGAGGTGTGGGCAAGTCCAGCCTGGGTCTGAGTATCATCCTGCCTGCATTCCTTTTGTAAAGGCTCCCCTCTGGGACTGACACTCCTGGCTCCGAGTGAGCGAGCTCAGAGCACTTCCTGTAAGAGGAGGTGGTTTTTTCCACAAAGGGTGAATTAGACAGTCCCTGAGGTTAGTTTCCAGCTCCAAACACATCTGACTCAGATCTCTGCCGGATTATCAGGTTCATTAGTCGTCCACTTGTAGATAGAGAAGCCAACTGAGAAATGACTCTCTTTACCGTATTCACTGCCTTGGGCGGATGCATGTCTTGAGTCCCAGCCAGGGAACTTCTGCAGAACTTCTCCCCACCCCTGAGTGGCCAGGCACTTACTTAGCCTCATGCAGAGAGTAGTTGTCTGGGGACCCACCATAAGGAGGAAGTAGTCTGTGTGGAATCCCAGAGGCTTATGCCTAATTTCTAGAGAGAAGAATCATTGGTAATGGTTTAGAGACCCAAGAATTGTTGGTGTCCCTGCCGGACGTTGGTGGGTTTTCTCGCGGGACTGAGTGCGAACTAGTCTGCTCTCACGCCCTCCCTTCAGCAAAGGGCAGCTCCTCCTCACAGCCCCAGTGCTCACCAGTTATAACATGTCAGCGCCTCAGGACTGGAAACATGTGGTGTGACTTTTTGAATGTCCGGTTTGTAATGGGGCTGAAATGTGTAATGGGTTCAGTAGGCGTCCTATTACCCAGTCACTGGCCATTTCTGGTCATCCTGCAGCCCCCAAGGAGTTCTCCTGACTTGGCAAAAAAACATAGCGACATGCCTGTACCAGGCGAAATGCTGGAGAGACAACACCTGACTCAACACTGCTATTTCTCAGTGGAAGTCTTACCTGTGTGAGGAAAACAGGAAACAATTCTAGGAGTACCGACATTACTTTTTTCCATGTAGATTGTCATCTCAGAGCCTGAAACAAACGTGAATGCCCCGGGGCACATCCCCAGGGGCAGTTCCTTGTCACTGACCCATTGCAGGGGGTCTCTAGGTCCCTAGGATAGTAACTTTACTCCACTGGGACATTAGGAACAAAGCCCTCCACTTCCTGTCTCTGGCACCTGGGGGTAAGGACGGAGACAAGGCATTTCTCCAGGTCTGTCCAGCCACCCTCCAAACACAGGGTCCCCTGTGTCCCCTGACTGACAGCAAGGCCGTTGGCTCTGAACGTGGCCTCCTGCCCGCCCTCCCAGGTCCCTGCCCTCATCCCGTCCTGCTAGGTGAGCGGGCAGACCTGGGCTTGCTGCTCCCCATGGCAGCTGAGTCACCCTGTTAAAGGAGTCTCTGTTCCATGTGTTCTTCCCACTCCCCACTGGGCCTTTCCTGTCCTAAGACTCCTGCTAGGAGTGTGGTGGAGGCTTTAGACATTCACACAGATGCTGTGAAATAACTTCAAAGGCTGAGAAACACAAGTACAGTGTGGGGAGCCTTCTCTGTTTCTAGTCAACCCTCTGAATCCCCAGGTGGAGAAACAGCCGTTTGTGTGGAGGGCTCAGCCCACCTGAGACGCTTCTGTTTTGCGTGTGGAGTTGTCAGGGCAGGGCACTGAGGCAGCAGGAGGGTCCCGTGGGCAGGTAGGCCCTCGGAGAACAGCCCTGCACCCTCACACAGGTACACTCAAGGGGGATAGCAGTTTCCCCGCTCACCTTTCCGGGTCTGACCACCTGTCCTCCCCTTTCCAGGTGCTTGGCAGCTCCGGGAGAACGTACACATGTCTGGCTTCCTGCCACTACTGCTCGTGCCCGGCGTTTGCCTTCTCCGTGCTGCGGAAGGGGGATAGCCTCCTGGTAAGGACGGATGGGCCTTGGCCATGGCCGAGCTGGTGGAGGGGCAGGGGGTGCTGGGAGCCTCGCTCTGCACCCTACATGGGATTTACTCTGTGGAAACAGACGGTAGTTCCTTGTCCTTGACTTCAGTCAGTCATCTATTCTGGCTTTACCCTCCCAAAACGCAGGGGCATTTTAGGAACTACGCCAGTTTCTTGTTTTAATTTAAAAGGTCAGAGATGAAGCTTCAGGAAGGCAGCAGGTAATCCCCAGAGTTGGCACCTGGGCAGTTATCAGGCCCAGTAAAAACATGAGCCAAACTGGATGCTGGCAAGTGTGTGTGCCCTGACCTCCGGCCACGAGGCACTTCTCCCATGCCCTTGGACAGCGTGGTGCTCAGCCTCACTTGACTTTCACCTGGGGGCTGCCTTGGCCGATGTCACAGGAGCCCAGAGCATCAGGCAGGAACGAGACCTCCTCACATCCGTCCCGACTCCACAGGAGAACCACTACCCCACCTGAGGGCGGGGAGTGATCTTTCCAGTCTTGCCAAGGAAGAAAATTACAGCATCCGCCCCACGCTCCCCTTTCCTTACACAGTTGTCACACCTGTCAGGAAGCGGGTGGGAAGCAGGTTTTCCCATTGACAGGGAGCCTCAATTCAGTGATCTCACCTGAAAAATGACAGGGTTGGATCCAGACCCTCAGCAGCCCAAGTGGTATGCCCTGCAGTGTGAGGTCCAGGGTTAGAGTGGTGTGTGCCCCGTGGTGTGAGGTCCAGCACAGATCATGGGTCAGAGAGAGACAGGCGAGACAGTGAAGGTCCCGCCACCCCTGCTCTGGCTGTCCAGTGGTTAAGGCCTGGTCCCCCTATGTAGACTCGGTGCACGTGTGTAAAATGAAGATAAGCTCTGTCCCCCAGGGGGCTGTCTCATTTAAATGAGAGAATCCTTGAGATGCTCTTAGCAACACTGTACCTTGAAGAACCTTAGCCACTGCTGTTAACAGCTTTCTGAGGGCAAGGAAGAAAGTAGTATAATTTAGGACTGACATAAAGAGCCTGTCTTGGTTTTCACTTGGTTTCACCTGTCCCTGCTGGATCTACACTGTTGCCCCAAACAGCAGGCCAAGTATTGATAAAACCTCCCTGTCCACATGGACTCCTAGAAAGTAGACACCTGTCTAACCTTGGTCTGTGGTTCTAGGCAGTGGGTTCCAGGCCCCTGATGGGTGTGCCCTGCTCCGTGAAGCCTGGCCTTCCTCATTTCTAACTGGCGTGTGTATTGTCTGTCCTAGTGCAAGCACCTCTTGGCAGTTTACCTGAGTCAGGTCACAAGGACCTGTCAGCAGCTGAGTGTCTCTGACAAGCAACTGACTGACATACTGTCAGCGGAGAAGACACAGGAAGCATAAACGTGCAGACGGAGCATCACTGACCATCTTTCAAAGTAGAAGTCCCGTCCAGACAAAGACGCCCGGTCACACGTGGTTCACTTGGAGGAGACGTGGGCCAGACTTCACGTTAGTGTCCCCTTCCGCCCTGGACTCCAGAGCTAGGACATGTATACAGTATGAAGCCCTCACGAAAAATCCAGCCTCCAAGTCCCATGAGTAAAAAATTTCCAATGTAATCAAGCATCTTGGACTCCAAAGCCTAACATCAAGTCGCATCCACAGTGAGGGAGATTTTTAAACAATCAAAGTCCTAGTCCTTCTTAAGAGGCTAGAATGGGAGAGGAGACAGTACGATGGTTTAGATGTGCAAGTGTTAGTTCTTTTTCTTGGGCCCAGAAAGTCTTTCTGCAGTAAAAGGTCAGAGCAGGGATGTGGCTACAACAGCAGCAGATATAGAGAGACGTTGGGGTGCTGGTTTCAGCAGGCTCCAGACATTTGCAGTGTTGAGGCCAAAACAGTTGCTTAAATAGGCTGTGCTGTTGGAAAGGTAGCACCTAGAACAAGGAAGTGCAGGTCTGCTTGGAGCATTTCTGAGCTTCGTAACAAGCGAGTGAGGGAGGCAGCCAGAGATGCTGCGGGGTGTTCCAGGCTGAGTGAGTAAAGGCAGATCTCCAGAGGCTGTGAGGCAGGAGAGGAGTGGGACTCTCTTGGACCGCAAGAGAGAGCAAAGGAGCTGTGGTGGAAGGAAATGAACATGAGACGGAGCTGAGACAGGACAGGCACCTCCCCCAGCAACAACCATCCACAGCTGAACAGGGTCCTAGGACAGGCTTGCCCCGTCTCTCTGGGGCTTCATGTCCTTGCAGGGTTACTGCAGGAGGAGCTGAGCCAGCCACCAGACAGGCGAAGTGGATGGTCTTGCAGCCTAGGTACTCCCAATCCTGCACGCCTGAAACAGGAGGTGCTAAGGAATGAATGTGTGGAAGGTCACAACGGTGCAAGCTTCTGTGGTTGGCACAGCCATCTCCTAGGCGGTGGTGCAGCAAATAAAACCTGTCAAGGCTCTACTCAGGAAACGGGCCTGGGTGTGAACTTATTTCAGGATACGGAACAGAAGGTAGGTGAGCTCTGCAGCAAGCTGGCACAATACCCAGAACATGTTAAGTTTTTATTTTTATTTCACCTCATACAGAAACACAGTTACATAACCCACCTTAATAAAATTTTCACTTTGGGGTCCAGCATCATGGCCAAACTTGAACTTGGGAGAGACGTAAAAATCACCACCTAACTCTGCAAGGGGATTGGAGCCTGGTAGTGGAGGACCCCGCTTCTCCAGCTGCTTCTGGGATGGGGTGCTGTACATGGAGCACAATGTTGTTGAGCCTGCCATGATGTTCTATGTAAGAACTTACAAGCCTGTCATTTCCCTAAAACAGCAGTCTCTTGGTTGAAGATTCATACTTTTACTTTTCCTGGTCACCTTACTCAGAATAGGTATTATTTTTAACAAGTCCAACTTTTCCCATTGTCTCCAAGTTAAAAAAAATTTGTATTATAATAGTTCACAGTATGTCACAGTAAAATAGTTTTGATCATTTTCTACTATAAAAGAGGCAGACTCTTAAAAAAAAGCAAAACATACTTTTACAATCCATTCATACCATCAGCATCATCCACACAAAGCAGCCAGAGAACCATAAATACATTTGTCAACCTCAGGAAGTAGTAGTCACATGTTAACGAGGTACTTGGAACCTCCAGGGAAGCACCCAGAAGAGGCAACCGGCTGGCCTGTGAGGATTGCTGTCTTTCCAGTGAGAACTGGCCAAGCGTGCCCCGTCCCTTTGTTACTGAGCCTTCTCCTGGAAGAGGCCAGAGCCTGGGTCATAGGCCCAGCTGGAGAGTGGGCTGCGACCCCACCTGCCCCTCCCCATTCTTGAAGACGTCCGTCTGGCAAAGGATGTACCCTGTCTCTTATACACATCTCGGCAGGCAACATCATATAAAAAATGCCAGCAGGAAGTACATTTGTTGTGGCAGCAAGTGTTACATCCTTATTAGCAGGAGATATTACCTGAATGTCATCACTATAAAGCTCTTTCCATTTGCAATAATTTGTTACAGAATAGAGGAGTTTGTGATAAAAACCAGGTGCGGCACAGCATGGAAGATGTGTGACTCTGTCATTCCAAAATGAAAATAATTTATTGTCTTAGAGTAGTCTATTCAAATAATGGCTGAAGCCCACTGTCCATCCACATTATTATCAGGCTGCAGCATTCCGCACAGAAACACGTTAGCCAAATTGTTCTCCATCACTAAAACGTGTGTTTATGGTTTATGTGAGCTGAATAAATTACTGTTAAAGAATCACCTTCTCAAACCTACTGATGCTAAGTTGAAACTGAAATTATTTCATGCTAATGTGAGTGAGTGTGGTTGTAAAGAGATACTATTCCTTGAAATCTAAAGGGACNACATGTTTCAATGCTATTCTGCCAAATCATCCCACCCTCTCCCTCTCCCACAGAGTCCAAAAGACTGTTCTATACATCTGTGTCTCTTTTACTGTCTCACTATACAGGGTTATCGTTACCATCTTTCTAAATTCCATATATATGCGTTAATATACTGTATTGGTGGACACCCATTTTAAAATACAGGTGATCTCTGTTTGGAATCAGTTCACTGAAGGCAGTTTCATTTCTTCACATTAAAATGATAAGGTTGTGAACCCACAAAGAAGTATGAGAACTAAGGAGCTCATTTATACATTATGAAGTAGGTATTTCTGACTGCCAAGGCTACTGTTAGTCTGAGTTACACCGCTTGCCTCATTAAGTTTCAAATGTATCATGGATATGACTGCAAAGATAATAGTCTTCCCTGTTCTGAGAAACCGAAAGATCACTGAATGTAGCATACTAGCCTGCAGGTTCAAGGTTACATATGTCCATAAAACTCTAAATGTCCTATATTACCCCACTTTAGAGGAACAGGCAGGCAGGAAGGTTTGGTTAGCATGAGCTAGATTATGCCACAGTAATAAACAACACCAAAATATTATTGGTTTTGCACCAATGCTTTCTACCAAGTTCATTTTTAATTAAGGAATTAATTTTTTCCTTATTGTGGTAAAACATATAAGATTTGCTATTTTAACCATTTAAAAATTTACAATTCAGTGGCATTAATTACATTCACTATGTTGTATGTCATCTATTTCCAAAACTATGTACTATGTAGGACTATGTGCTACACTGCACCATGATCTACTTCCAAAACTTCTCATCACAGCAAACGGAAACTCTTCACCTATTAAGCAATAACTCTCCATTTCTCCCTCCTTCCAGCCCCACATAACCTTTGATCATCTTCTTATCTCTATGAATTCACCTAGTCTAGATATTTCATCCAAGTCGAATCATACAATATTTTTGTGTCTGGTTTATTTCATTTAGGTTCATTCATGTGGTAGCATCTATCAGAACTTCATGACATTCTATGGCTAAATAATACTCAAACTGTTTGCCCCTCTGAAGACAACGATCTATCAACAAAATGGAAAGACAATCTACTGGATGGGAGAAAGTATTTGCAAATGATGTGACTGGCAAGGGGTTAATATCCAAAACAAACTGCCTATGCAAGTCTAAAAAATAGCCCAAACAAAAAAGGGGCAGTAGACCTAAGCAGACATTTTCCCAAAGACGACATAGAGAGGGGCAACAGGTACATGAAAAGATGGTCACCATCACTAATATTACAGAAACGCAAATCATAATTACAGTTAGGTAGCAACTCACATTGGTCAGAATGGTCATCATCAAAGTCTACAACAGTAAATGCTGGAGAGGATGTGGAGACAAGGGAATCTTCCTACACTATTGGTGAGAAGGTAAACTGGTGCGGCTGCTATGGAGAACGGTATAGAGGTTCCTTTAACAAACTAAAAGTAGAGCGATCACATGATCCAGCATTAAATATTGTCACTTACAGCAAAGTGGATAGACCTAAAGAATATTATACTTAGTGAAGTCAGAGAGAGACAGGTATTATGTGACATCACATATGTGGAGTCTAAAAAATAACAGAAACGAACTTATAAACAAAACAGACTTACACACATAGAAAACAAACCAACTATGGTTACCAACAGGGAGAAAAAAAGGAAGAGGGAGATAAGGATAAAATGAAAATATAAGTTTAGCAGATACAAACTATCATGCATAAAACAGATAAGCAATGAGGGTATACTGTGTCACATAGGGAGTTTTACTACCTTTTAATAACTTACAATGGAATATAATCTGAAAAAATATAAAACTGAATCACTTTGTTGTATACTAGGAACTGACACTATATTGTAAATTAACTATACTTCAATTAAAAAAATTTTTTGTCCATTTGCACCTGTCTGGGAATGACTGTAAAAGCATCTTGAGTACTGATTTGGGGGTCACAAACAAATTTTGAGAGGGAGGCAAATCTGTAAAAACGAACTCCATGAATAATGAGGACTGACTAGATTACAAGACTATGACCTCTCTGACCTGCTCATGAGAAAGGGGATAAACCAGGATTTAAATTTAGGTCTGGTTTCAAAGCTCATTTTCTTTCCACTTCACTCCACTGTCTCCCTAAACCACTCACAGGATTATAGTCTGCCCTGAACATTTACTGACTCCATATCCAGTGCAGTCACAGTTCATTCTTCAAGCCTGTGGCTCCTGTTAAAACCTGGAATAATAAACAGACTAGAGAGGCTCCTTCATCATGAAAGCCACAAAAACCAGGTGGAATTCCTAAGACGATAGAAATCATCAGTGTTATTTGGTAATGTGTCTGCTTTGAATATTATGTGCATAATGTTATGCAGTTAAAGGTCATGTGAAATGACTCAGGCTTGACAAATTTTTTTTCTTTGAGATCTATGCAAGAGAAGTTAATATGTCCACATCTATCCCCAACAAAGGCCTGGTGTTCTTGGAAGTGAGCACTCTGATTCCTCAAAGTAAATTTTAAAATTTTATTTTTAAATTTAATTTTATTTTTTAATTTCATGTATTTATTCATTTTGCGGTAAAATACACATAACACAAAACTTACCATGTTAACCATTTTTAAGTGGCATTAAGTACATTTTTGGGCAACCATCACCACCATCTGTTTCTGGAATCTTTTCATCTTCCCAAACTAAACCTCTGTACCCATTAAGCACTAACTCCCCATCCCTCTTTCCCCAGCTGCTAATAACCATCATTCTCCTTTCTGTTTCCATGAATTTGACTAGAGTTGAGTGTTACTTTTATTACATGTTCTTCTGCAGTAATACTGTGATACTATGGTGAAAATCAGTGGGGAAAAAATGAGTCAGACAATGTATCTACACTTACATTTAAGTCCTTTTATAAGCAATTTTCCTTCTATTTTTAATAAAACAATTAAAGGGTACAGAGGAAACTTTGACTTCAGTCATTAGAATCCATAACAAATGAGAATATCATAACTGTGTGTCCACTGAGAAGACCCATGAAATAAATCACTACTGATATCCAGGGGAGTAATTTCTCCTGAATTTTTAGCCTTAGGGCATTAACTTCATATTTTATAGATTGCAGAGTTCCCATCACATAGCACCTCTTCCCGGCACATGACAGAGTCTTCTGAATGCTCTTGGAGTGGCATGAGAACACTGGAGCAATCAAAGTTAGTTAATAATTGCAAGAGAAGAGAACTCAGTATCAACTAGGCTGAGACCCAAATAAGCAGTTCCAACAGGCACTCTTTAGCATTCTGACATCCCCAACATGTAGTCTAAAACATGTTCATCCACATGCTATCTTAGTCTCTTCCCCCCAAATCAGATATTGAGCAGCCTATGACAGGGCCCAGTTGTAAAAGCCAACTTTAGTCTCGAACTTCTGTTATGATCATCTCCTTTCCCTCTGCTACCTACAGCATTTATTAAAAAAAATTTTTTTTATTGGAGTAGAGTTGATTCATAAAATTGTGTTAGAAATGAAAAAACAATCCATGGATTGGGAGAAAATACTTGCAAATGATGTGACCGACGAGGGATTAGTCTCCAAAAATGACAAACAGCTCATGAGGCTTAACATCACCAAAACAAACAATCTAATCAAAAACTGAGCAGAACACCTAAACAGACATTTCTCCAAAGAAGACATACAGATGGCCAAGAGGCACATGAAAAGATGCTCAACATCACTAATTATTAAAGTAATGCAAGTCGAAACTACAATGAGGTATCACCTCACACTAGTCAAACTGGCTATCATCAAAAAATCTACAATAAATGGTGGAGAGGGCATGGAGAAAAGGGACGCCTCCTATGCTGTTGGTGGGAATGTAAATACAGCCACTATGGAGAATAGTATAGAGGCTCCTTAAAAAACTAAAAATAGAGCTGCCAAAAGACCCTGCAATTCCACTCCTGGGCATGTATCTGGAGAAAAACATGGTCCAAAAGGATACATGCACCCCAGTGTTCACTGCAGTACTGCTTACAATAGCCGAGGATGCTCAGTGTTATGTGGCAGCCTAGAAGGGAGGCGAATGGATACAAGTGTATATTTATGGCTGGGTCCCTTTGCCTGTCTACCTGAAATTATCACAGCTTTGTTGACCGGCTATAAGATAAAAAGTTTAAAAATATTATTGCTACAAAATTTAAAATTTTGAATTATGTAATAAAAACTTTGATGTGGATGAAAAAACAGAGTTGTGTTAGTTTCTGCTGCATAGCAAAGTGAATCAGTGATTTTGTTGTTGTTTAGTCACTAAGTTGTATCTGACTGTTACCCCATTATACATATACTCACATTTTTTAAGATTCTTTTCCTATATAGGTCATGAAAGAGTATTGAGTATAGTTATCTGTGCTATATAT
>SJYV01016192.1:1288422-1299554 GCA_006410875.1 Neotragus pygmaeus | reverse complement strand
TGAGATGGCTGGATGGCATCACTGACTCGATGGACGTGAGTCTGGGTGAACTCCGGGAGATGGTGATGGACAGGGAGGCCTGGCGTGCTGTGATTCATGGGATTGCAAAGAGTCGGACACGACTGAGCGACTGAACTGAACTGTTGTTTTAACTATTCTACTAATAGATCCTCTAAGCCATTTTGTAAAACAGGAAATGGAATGAAAAGAAAAAGGTGTTAATTTAAACATCTATTTTTTTTTAAGGAAGTAGACTTCGGAAAACAGGGAGTTTGAGGATCAGTTCTTACCTTCATTAATGAAAGAAGCAAAGCTGTAAACAACAGACATAAAATGATCTTAAAATTACTAGTATTCAACATCTATGCATGATAAAAATTCTCCAGAAAATGGGCATAGAGGGAACATATCTCAACACAATAATGGCCACCTATGACAAACCCATAGTTAACATCACATTCAGTGGTGAAAAGCTAGACATTCCATCTACAATCAGGAATAAGACAAAGATGTCCACTCTTGCCACTTATAGTCTACATAGATATGGAAGTCCTAGCCAAGGCCATCAGAGAAGAAAAAGAAATAAAAGGAATGCAAATTAGGAAGAAATAAAACTGTCACTGTTTAAAGATGACCTGACACTATTCATAAGAAATCCTAAAGATGCCACCAGGAATATAGTAGAGTGCATCAGTGAATTTGGTAAACATGCAGGAGACAAAACTAATACACAGAAATCTGTTGCATTTCCACACAGTAAAAATCAAGTATCAGAAGGAGAAATTACAGAAGCAATTCCATTTACCATTGCATCAGAAAGAACAAAGCACCAAGGAATAAAGCACCTAGGGAGGCAAAAGACCTGTACTTCAAAAACCGAAAGACACTGATGAAGAAGCTGAAGACAACACAAACAGATGAAAGATATACTGTATGTACTGTGTTCTTGGGTTGGAATAATCCATATTGTCAAAATGATTATATTTATTCAAGGCAATCTACAGTTTAAATACAATCTCTATCAAAATACCAACAGCAGTTTTCACAGAACTAGAAAAAATAGTTTAAAAATTTGTATGGAAACACAAAGACCAAAATAACCACCAAAACAAGCTTGAGACAGAAAACAGAGCTGCCGGAATCATGCTTCATGACTCAGACTATACTATAAAACTACAATAATCAAAACAGTATGGATTAGCACAAATACAGACACATACATCAGTGGAACAGGAGAGAATGTCCAGAAATAAATCGACACACTTATTGCCAATTACTCTACAATAAGGAAGGCAAAAATACACAATGAAGCAAAGACAGTCTTTTCAAGAAGAGAAGATATTTGCAAATGACAAGACCAATAAAAGATTAGTATCCAACATGTATAAACAGCTCAAATTCAAAAAGACAAATATCTGGATTATAAAAATGGGCAGAAGAACTAGACAGACATTTTTCCAAAGGGGAAACGCATATGGCAGACAAGCACATGAAGAGATACTCAACATCACTAATCGTCAGGGAAATACAAATCAAAACCACAATGAAATATCACCTCACATCGTCAGGGAAATGCAAATCAAAACCACAATGAAATATCACCTCACATCTGTCAGAATGGCTATTGTCAAGAAAGAACACAAATAGCAAATATTGGCAAAGATGCAGAGAAAAGGGAACCCTTGTACACTGCTGATGGGAACATAAATTGCTGCAGCTGATGTGGAAAACAGTATGGAGGTCTGTCAAGAAGCTAAAAAGAGAACTACTCCCCTGGTGGCTCAGACAGTAAAGGACTACCGCGTGCCTGTGTGCTCAGTCGTGTTTGATTCTTTGTGACCCCATGGACTGTAGCCCGCCAGGCTCCTCTGGCCATGGGATTCTCTAGGCAAGAATACTGGAGTGGGTTGCCATGCCCTTCTCCAGGGGATCTTTCCAACCCAGGAACTGAACCCAGGTCGCCCACATTGCAGGCAGATTCTTCACCATCTGAGCGACCAGGGAAGCCCAATGACCCAGCAATTTCACTGCTGGGTATATAACCAAAAAAAAAAAAAAAAAAAAATCTCAAATACGAATTCAAAAAGATATATGCACCATAATGTTCATAGCAGCATTATGTATAATTGCCAAGATATGGAAGCAATCTAACTGTCCATCTACAGATGAATGAATAAAGAAAATATGGTATATATATCACAATGGGATACTACTCAGCCATAAAAAGGATGACATTTTGCCATCTGTAGCAACATGGATGGACCTGGAGGGCATTATGCTTAAGTGAAATAAACAAAATATAGAAAGACAAATATTGCATGATATCACTTCTATCATAGAACCTGAGAAATACAACAAAGTAGTGAATATAACAAAAAATGAGCAGACTGACAGATACAGAGAACAAGCTAGTGGTTAAAGTGGGGAAGGGGGTGGAAGGTAGAATCTATTTGACATAAGACAGGCTCAAGGACACACTGCGTAATACAGAGAATACAGCCCACATTGTGTAATAACTGTAAGTGGAAAGTAACATTTAAAAACTATAAAAATTTTAAAAATTAAAAAGAATAATGAAAGAAAAAAATTATTAGCATTGATATGATTTTGGTTTAGAGAGAAACTAAAAATTTACTTAAACTTGAGCAAATATGAATTCAAGGTTACGTCAGGTGGCTTCAAAATACACTGAGGCTCAGGATACCTCATAAGGAAAAGTCTTATAAGCCATGTAACAAATGCAACGAATGGTACTAAAGTACATCATGTGAGATCCCCGTTAGACTTAAAAGGAACACATAAAGCCTGATACCTGTTAAAAATGAATTAAATAGGAAAGCAATGCATTAAGTACAGTAAGTGAGAAGGCCTTGAGGTTGGAGGAAGCTTGGGATACTTGAAGATTGGCAAGAGAGACAGTGGGGCTGGATGTTAAGGGATGGCAAAGTGGCCATGAGAAAAAACAGCAATGTATTGTACTGTTTTCCAACAAGAAAAAGGAAAGAAACTTGGAAAACTTGATCAAAATATAGAAATCAAGAAAACAGAAACAGAGCTGAGGAAAATAACATAGCAAATAGAAAATAACAAAATACGTGGGGATAATAATTGTCTACGTTATCATATTCAAAAGCAGAGACATTACTTTGCCGACTAAGGTCCGTCTAGTCAAGGCTATGGTTTTTCCTGTGGTCATGTATGGATATCAGAGTTGGACTGTGAAGAAGGCTGAGCGCTGAAGAGTTGATGCTTTTGAACTGTGGTGTTGGAGAAGACTCTTGAGAGTCCCTTGGACTGCAAGGAGATCCAACCAGTCCATCCTGAAGGATATCAACCCTGGGATTTCTTTGGAAGGAATGATGCTAAAGCTGAAACTCCAGTACTTTGGCCACCTCATGCGAAGAGTTGACTCACTGGAAAAGACTCTGATGCTGGGAGGGATTGGGGGCAGGAGGAGAAGGGGACGACCGAGGATGAGATGGCTGGATGGCATCATGGACTCAAGGGACATGAGTCTGGGTGAACTCCGGGAGATGGTGATGGACAGGGAGGCCTGGCATGCTGCGATTCATGGGGTTGCAAAGAGTTGGACACGACTGAGTGACTGAACTGAACGTTATCATAATAAATGTAAATATATCCATCAATTAAAAAATTATCAATATGGATTAAAAACAAAAACCCAATATCCATGATATGCTGCTTAAATCCCTAAGAAAATGTTGAAAAAAAGAATGGAAAAGTACAGTCTTGCAATTATTCCCCTCAAAAAAGCTAGCATACAATATTAATACTGAAGAAACTATATTTATGTAAACATAATTAAGATGGATTAAAAGAGATGCTACAATTGATTAACAGCCCCATGATCATTTCAAAATTAATAGTGACACAATTTGTTGATTAAGCCATCAGTTTCCTACTTATTTTCCTGGAAATTTTTAATTAATTTTAATTAATGTACCTGTTTATAAACTTTTAAAGGACCATAAAAATGATTTTCATGTTAAAATAAATGCATACAAGATTTAAGATGTTAAATGCATACAAGATTTAAGACGTTAAAATAAATGCATACAAGATAATAAAAGGAAGACAAATCGATAAAAATTCGAAGGTATGCATAAACTTGTAGGTACCCAAAAATACGGCCTGAAAATATAAAGAAAACAGAAATACAAGAAGAAACAAATGTATAAACACTGTGAGAGATTTTAAAGCATGTGTCTTGGGACTTCGCTGGTGGTCCAGTGGTTAAGACTCTGTGCTCCCAAGGCAGGGGCCCAGGCTTGATGCCTGGTCAGGGAGCGAGGTCCTGCACACCACAAGTAAGGGTTCTGCAACTAAGTCTCCCAAGTGACACAACCAAAAGATCCTGCGACTATGACTCAGTGCAGCAAAATAAATCAATGAATAGCAAAAAAAAATAAACTGCGTCTCAGCATCAATAGACCAAACAAACAAAAAATTATGAAGGCTACAGAATATAACCGGGCTTCCCTGGTAGCTCAGTTGATAAAGAATCTGCCTGCAGTGCAGGAGACCAGGTTTCGATTCCTGGGTCGGGAAGATCCCCTTCAGAAGGGAATGGCAACCCACTCCAGTATTCTTGCCTGGGAAATCCCATGGACAGAGGAGCCTGGCAGGCNGCTCAGTTGATAAAGAATCTGCCTGCAGTGCAGGAGACCAGGTTTCGATTCCTGGGTCGGGAAGATCCCCTTCAGAAGGGAATGGCAACCCACTCCAGTATTCTTGCCTGGGAAATCCCATGGACAGAGGAGCCTGGCAGGCTACAGCCCATGAGGTTGCAAGAGTGAAACACGACTTAGCGACTAAAACGCCATAGAGGATAACAATAGTAGTAACTGTTCACTAACTCTATCACTTTTCTTCTAACCATTTAGAAATAATATTTTGTTTATTCTTACTTAAGAGTGGGAAGAAAAGATTTCACCACCTTATTTTCCAAATGGGGAACAGAAGCTAGAAAGTGCTAAGAAACCTGGGGAAGGTCACTTGGATAAGCATGGTCTGAACTTCTCTGATTCATAACTCTTTCTAGACTTTCATGTTCCCTATTCTATACATGTGCCTTTTCGACTGCACCTAGGTGAATCTCCCTGTAGTAAGGGGCAGAATACTGATATAAATTAACTCAGCTCTCTAAATTCTGACTATGTAACAACGTGCAAGTCATACACTTTCTATGAGACTGTTTCTTCAATGTCATTTACAAGGCTTAGGTTTAATAATTCTTTAAGTCTTATTTCTATGAGTCTTATATCTCTTCCACCCCTAAACCCCCAAACTCTGGACAAGAGCTTCAGATTTCATTCCCAGTTCTTTTCTTTTCCCCCTCAGATGGGCTTTTTCAAGAAAAATGTTTTCACTTTTGGCCTTTCCAGTCAGTAATTATATCTAATGTTTCTTAAAATATCAGGTACTGGGATAGTTGCTGTGCAAGGCAGGAACCATCACTGTCTTCATTCTATGCATGCTAAGCCACTTCAGTCATGTCTCACTCTTTGCAACCGCATGAACTGTAGCCCACCAGGCTCCTCTGTCCATGGGATTCTTCCGGAAAATACACTGGAGTGGGTTGCCATTCCCTTTTCCAATCTTCATTCTATAGATGAGGAAAAATGACTGCATCAAGGCAAAATAACTTGTTCCAATCATAAATATAGCCAGAGAGCAGCCGGAGAGCTGGATCAGGTACCATATGCCTCTGATAGCACAGCCATGGATTTTAATCACTCTGCTTGGGAAGGACCACCCACTGACCATATTTCAGCAGAGCTATTTTTCATGTCATATTCACCATCCGGATGAAATACTGATTTCCACACAGCACTGGGGTCCAGGCAAGGATGGATGCTTCAAAACTATGCACAAGTCCAACTTCAAATGGACTTAGATAGTTTCAGTTGACTGTCTCCCTCAAACGATATGAACAGAGTTGCCAAGTGGTTGGCAAAATTAGTCAGCTGACATTTCACCTCCTTTCTCCGCTTGCCTCTCCATCCAAGCCTATGATGCTTGCAATGATTTACAAAATGAAGGAAAAGGAGGCAGAGAACAAATAAGAGGCTGAAGTGTTCAACATCTTAACCATCAAAACTTGCTAAATCATAACCTACTTCCTCTCCTCCACTAAATACTCAATGCCAACGAGGACGAAGACACCATTTCTTATTCCTGACACCCTTTGGCAAGAATCAGAAAGGAGGTTTCCTAGAAACCCAGGATTTCATGGAATAAAGGAAGAGTCATCACTGAGCGTGGCTAGTTAATATTTACAGTCCATCCTAGGTTGCTGCTAGACTTTTTGGTAGCTTTATGGAAATTAAAAAAGACACCCTCCTGTCAACCCCAACTACAAGTGAGAAAAAGCAAGCTCCCAATCTCAGAAGCGGGAGTGTTATATCACAACCAGGTAAACTGCAAGGTGCCCTAGGTTAAATAAAATTTCCTACTCTGGTTAGTGGGCTTCTCAGGTGGCTCTAGTGATCTGCCTGCTGATGCAGATCCGGGTTCGATCCCTGAGTGGGGAAGATCCCCTGGATGGGGGCATGGCAACCCATTCCAGTATTCTTGCTTGGAGGATCCCATGCACAGAGGAGCCTGGCAGTCTACAGCCCACAGGGTTGAAAAAGAGTCAGACATGAGAGAAGTGACTTAGCACACATGCACACACATGCACACACACAATCTGGTTTGTAGTCATCAGAGCTCAGCTGAATTGGCCTTCATCACCGCCTTGGCCAGGCACTTTTGTGTGGCACACAAACTGGACAACTGCATGTGGCAGCCTTCATCCTCTACCAAGCTGACAGGTAATGAACTTATCTTTTTGGCTCAGGAAATATAGGTTCAGAAATCACCTGAATAACTAGCTTCCCTTAGCAAGATAGGACCACTGCGTTTTAATTGGCCTTTCTAATTGTCAGAGCAATAACAACTGCCACCACTATTTATTGAGGGCCAACTATATGTCAGGCACTGTCTCAGAGCATTTAGAGATGAAGCAAAGAGCCAGTCTGTGGAACTGATTTTTTAGTGCCATCCATCTGGATGTTGATGAGTTTCTGTCCCAAATCTCCGTTTTTATTGTGCATAATTAGTATTGAGCAATTCTTTCTGACAGTACTTGGCCAAAGGGCTCAGTCACTTGCTAAGGCAACCAAGCAACATTAGGAAGACTCCAACACTGGCATGCAAGGATGCTTGCCTTCCTACTTGCTAAAGAGCAACTTCATTCATTCACTTTATTAAAGTATTTGATATAGGATAACTTCACATATTTAAAGTATGCAACTTGATAAGTTTTAACATAGACATAGACCCACAACACCATCATGATCAAGATACTGAAATATCTATCACTTTCCAAAGTTTCCACGGCTCATTTGTCGTTTCTTCTTTCCACTCTCTCCATTCACCTCTTCAGCCCCAAGTAATCACTGGTCTGCTTTCTGTCACTACAGACTAGTTTACAATTTTTAGAGTTTTATATAAATAGAATCATACGGTAGGTACTTTTATGGTCTGGTTTCTTTCACTGAGAATAATGATTTTGCAGTTCATGAATGTCATTGCATAAATGAAGAGTTCATTCCTTTTTATTGTAGAGTAGCATTCTACTCTATGATATGACATGATTTGTTTATCTGTTCAGGTGCTGATGGACATCTGGGTTGTTTCCAACTCGGAGTTATTAAAAAAAGAAAGCTAAAAGCTGCCATTTTTAAAGCCACATGCTTAAGGCATTGCCTCATTTAATCCTCACAACTATGCTACAGTNGACACGATTTGTTTATCCGTTCAGGTGCTGATGGACATCTGGGTTGTTTCCAACTCGGAGTTATTAAAAAAAGAAAGCTAAAAGCTGCCATTTTTAAAGCCACATGCTTAAGGCATTGCCTCATTTAATCCTCACAACTATGCTACAGTTTGGATAATGACATTCTTATTTTTCAGAGGATGACATGAAAGCTCATGGAAGTAGATGAACTTGGCCAACGTTAGAGCAACACAGCTAAGATGTGAACACAGAGCTAGTTAGCGTCAAAGCATATACTCTGGAACACTATGAGCTCATGGGGATAGGCACTTAAAAGGTGGACACCATGGGACACCAGCACAGAAGTCTGTGTGGGCCTTCCTCAGAGAGGGACTGTCCACACCTGTCTGTGAGCAATCCCACACTACACAAAGCACACCATCCACACAGGGCCTGGGAAGCGCCAGTTCTAAACTGGACTTGGAAAACAGCCACAGTGCAATCACAGCTAGACTAAGGGCGTGCACTTAATGGGCACTTAATAAATACATAACTGCTGAACAGACGCATGGCTGAATGCACTAGTGAATGAATGGATGGACACATAGATGGACATATGGAGGAAGGCAGTTACTAGCTGCCCTGATGGTAGGTTCATCCAACCAATCCATGAAACCACTCAAATGTCTCACGAGTCAGAAGGTGGCGGGGATCGTCTTGATCGGAAATCAACTGTCACACCAGCCCACAGTGTAGACTGCTCAGTTGGCAGAAAGGGTGCACAGCTGTGAACTCCTACAGGATGTCAAAGTCCTGAGGCTCACTCCCCATGTCCAGGATTCTGGTACACACTTACTATAAAAGTGGGAGCCATCTGTCTTGAGAGTGGGACCTCCAGTGGCAGGTCCCCCTTCCTGCATTTGCAGATGGGCCTTGGCTTTTCCAGCCCTTGCGCTCTGCACACAAGCCTTGAGAGGGCCCTGCTGGGGGCATCTGGCCACACTGCCGCTTACTTCATCTGGCAAAGGCCCTTCAGTCTGAACCCAAGTTCTAATCCCACCTCTGACAGCTCCTTTGAAAACCAGTTCATTAACAGGCAGTTTTATTGAAGGCTGCACAGACAGGCATATTTCCCACCACCGTTGGATGACGCAATGCATGTCTGGAGCCAAGATCAACAGAGCATCGCTCATGTGACTGGCTTCCTGCGAACGGCAGGAGATTGCATTCAGGCCTCCTCCTATCTCCCTTCTTCCCTTCCCTTCCCACTCATTCCTCACCCAGCACCAAGAACTCTGCAGTGAGTGACGGTGAAAGCTAACACAAGAGAAGCAGCTTGGAAGAAATGTAATCCAATCCAGGTGGGGAGGCGTGCGTCTCACCGCAGCCATGAAATCCCATTTTGAGCTCAGCATGTGCTGATGGAGTAATGAAATGAAGACGACACTGCAAATGGCTGGTGACTCTAATGATTGTGTTTGTGGGTTTTTTTTTGAGTGGTTATTAGATTCACTCTCTATGAACCAGAACCACCCAGCAGGCCTAGAGAGATGAACTACTTTGTCATTGTTCTCTCCATGCCTGCACACCTGCCAGCCTCTGTCCCTCTTGGTATAAATAGCTTCTTACATAAAAAGAACAAACTGTCAACAGCCTGAAAGTGAATGGAAAAGCTGGGTGCCTAGCACTGCGGCCCTGGCTCAATGGTGAGTCACAGATATAGAGTTCATGGTTCCCAAACAGCAGGGACCAGAGCATCTTCTGGGTTAACAGGCTAAGGAAGGGGCAGAGGAAGCAGGACCAGTTAAAGAATTTTTAAAAAATTATCTTGGTCCTATATGCAAGACAGCAAAAGAGACACAGATGTAAAGAACAGAGTTTTGGACTCTGTGGGAGAAAGCGAGGGTGGGATGATTTGAGAGAATAGCATTGAAACATGTATATTACCATATGTAAAATAGATGATCAGTGCAAGTTTGATGCATGAAGCAGGGCACTCAAAGTGGTGCCCTGGTGTTCTGGGACAACCTAGAGGGATAGGGTGGGGAGGGAGGTGGGAGGGGGGTTCATTATGGTAAGACAGATGTACACCCATGGCTGATTCATGTCCAGGTATGGCAAAAGCCACCATAATATTGTAATTAGCCTCCAATTAAAATAAACACATTAATTTAAAAAAATCTTCAATTCTCCTTTAACAAACAGCCTTGCATTCAGGCCATATTCAGCAGATACCAGCCAGGGGCAACAAGCTGGGGATGAAAGACATCTTGCCCACGGGGAAGATGCTGGGGCTGATCCTCTGTTGCTGTCCAAGGGCAAATCTGCATCAGTGTCTGGAAGACCCAAATAACAAGGGTGGTGATCATAGCAGCTACCATTTATGAAGACCTCCTATGAGTCAGCATCTCCTAGGCTCTTGAGAGAGTAATTCATTTAGCCTTCACAGCTATGTTAGACTTGGGCACAAGCCTCTTCATTTAAAAACAACAAGGTTAAGGCACCCAAGGTTACAAAGCTAATAAGTGATAGAGCCAAGATTTGGCTCCATGTACTTTCGACACTCCTGTTTTTCGGGAACCCGAGAGCAGAGGTTCTCAAGCTTTGGCCTGCATAAGGAACCCCTTAAGGCTCTGTTGAAAGAGAATGCTGGGCCCACCTCCAGGGCTCTGGTTCAGCAGGTCTGGGACACAGCCTGAGAATCTGTATGTTTTACTAAGTTCCCAGGTGATAATCATGTTGCTGGTATGGGAACTAGACTTTGAAAAGCACTGGAACGGCTGAGTCTGGGTAACCTAACCATCATTTCAAGTAACAACTCAGCTTAGATGTCATCTCTTCAGAGAGGCTTTCTTTGGTCACCTCATTTAGAGAAGTAGATTAGCCAAATCAGGGACCAGCAAACTACATAGCCTGTGGGTCAAATCAGGCCCACTGTCTGATTTTGTTAATAAAGTTTTATTGTCACATGGCCATGCCTACTCATTTATGTGTTGTCTGATTGCTTTCACATGACAATTTTGGAGTTGGGTATTTGAGACAGAGACTATGTCCCACAAAGCCTAAAATATTTACTGTCTGGCTCTTCACAGAAAAATTTTGCCAACCCTGGCTCTAAATCACACCATCCCCCTTTTTAAAAACTGCTTTCCCAGCACACTGAAAGTATTGTTCATTCAACAGTTCACCCGCCTGATTCTTCCACTAGAGTGTCAGCTCCGAAAGAGCAAGGACACTTGTTTGTTCATGGCTGTTCCTGCAGTACCTGGAACATACTTATCATTTGATAAATATCTGCTCAACAAATATCACTGTTGAGTGCCCAGGAATGAAGGCACCATACCAGGAA